>JBBMOL010000572.1:0-69771 GCA_037954665.1 Laguncularia racemosa
CTTAGCAAATCTACTCCCACAAATTACCCCTATGAAGTTTGCGGCATATGATCCCATCAATTCACTGTGTTGCTGAATAATACCTTTCTTCTAATTAAAAAATAGTTGACAAAGAAATCAAAACCAGAATAGAAAATCTATAAAAATTTATGAATTTGCAAGAATAAATTTTAAAAGGGAAATGTAACAGTACACTACATAAAAAATATTCAAAAACCTGGTTTATCCTATATTGCAATTGCTAGGAACGTAATTATCCTATGACCACCCCTACTCCAAGCTAGTCCATATTATTGGAATCTAACAAGACCGAAAGCATGTCGATAGGAGTGACGTTTTTAGTATTTTTTTATATTATCCTGCGTTTATTAATTACATTATCTATAGTAGTTGGACGATAAATCCAATGAATCGGCAACTTTTGCCAGTCCCATAAGGTTAGGGCTCATTCCCGTGCCAAACCATGGACGGTACCCTCGCTGCGTGAAATATTTAAAAAATTTATAAAAGGGAAAGTTGTTTATCTTCCGTTGAATTTTTAAAACTCGTTAGACGATACTTGTAATCCAAAAATTGAAATTAGGGTCTCAAAGCCACTTTTATATGCATTCTCCAAGTAGTTTTACGCATTGCAGTTTCTGCCTCTTTGATCCTTCTATGTCCTCGTCAAACAAATACTTATTATTTTAAAATTGAAGATATACGGTCATCTAAAATTTAAAGCAACTATTTTCATATTGTACGCATTAAAAATAAATAATAATAATAACTTTTTTACATAGCCTTAAAAAATGAAAAATTTTGGCAGATAAATTTGGGTTTTTTTATATTTATGTAATTGTTTGAAGATACTTTTTTGATACATAAAGATTTTTGAAAATTGTAGAAATTGGAAGTGAGTGAATAAAAGGGTGGGTAGAGTATGGGGCTCTACTTGTACCCAATCTTAAAAATATAAATTTCTAAGTTTTAAAACAAAAACTCATTCTTTAATACCTTTAAACCATCTTGACCCTTTTATCGTGTAATACTTATAAGATATAAAATACTTACAAATCTATAAATTTGTTATTCTTCTTATAAATTTTTAAATTTATAAATTTTTGAAAAAAAAATTTATATGATATTTCAAATTTTATATAATTTATAGCGACACTTGAAAAATTAAAAATATAATTTTTCATCATTTCAATTTTTTTAAGTTTATGGGATTTTACCTAGCAAAATAAGAAATGATAGGAAAAGATTGAAAAATATGAAGCTAGAGAGGAAATAGGGAAGAACAAAGGAAAAAAATTTAAAAAGTAAAGTGAGAGATGTGTCATTAGTTTATTCATTTAAGTTATTAGTTTATGGATTTGACTTTTTTTTATTTTCCTTTTTACTGAAACATTTATTGGCCAAAAATATAATAATATTATTTATTAATATTATTAATAAATTTTTATAAGGTGAGTATAGAATGCTTTAGAAATTGTACCTTATATAATTTATAATAAAAGTTATAAGGTAAGTATAGGATAGAAATATTTCATATTATATCTTATCTTGTAAAGGCAAATTCTAGAAAACCTATACTTGAGACCTACCATGTAATGCTTAATACCCATCTTGAACCTACCTAGTTGAGTAGGTACTATATAAAATAGGATTACTTGCTTACCCTTAATAGATATATAATCGTGCTTTTATTCCGAGTCTATGCATGTAAGATAATTTAAAACTAGTATCAACAATATAAACATACAACTATAACAAATTTATACTATCTGTTCTTTTCTTTTCTATCCTATTTATCATATTCTGACTTAACTTAAGAACTCTGTAGCAATTTTCAATGGGAAGAAAGATTTTCTACATGTTAGTGGTCCTTAGCAATGGTTGCAATATCACTTCTTTATTTTCATTGGAAATATAATTGTGTCTAGACCTTCTTCAAACCTTCTTCCATTAACATTATAAGCAAAATTTTATAATTAGTAATATCATAATTGTAGTCACAAAAGGTTGCTATTATTGACTTTAACAATAAATAAAGAATGAGAAGAAACAAATATAGCAACCAATTATCAACATGAAAAAAAAAAAAATGAACAAAATAGTTTCCATGTTTTAAAAAGAGTAAATCACTTACGTTATCGTACATTAGTATTTTTTATGATTTTAATAATTAATATGGGATGTAGACTATCATTATATTTTTATAATAATATTTGACATTAGAAAATTTCTTATTGCAATGAATACTAAAAAAGCTTGAAAACGTATTTCACAAAACAAATAGAATGTAAATGAATTTACATAAAAGAGTTTAATTCCGGATATTAACTTAACTAATAAAACATCACGCGTTTGCATAAGAAGAAGAGCTATCTTCATAAAGTAAAGTAAACTGTGTTAACCACTTTGGCGTAGTAGACACTGCTCCTTGGAATGGAGCCCAAGAATATGTTCGTAGTATCTAGATCTAGTGTGGTGTTAGGTCAAGAAGGAGAGAGAGAGAGTGGGGGAGGTGTGAGTGGGTCAAAGTGGGTTGCGTCAGAGATTGGCTCATTAAGTGTTACCCAAAGCTTGCAACTTGCCAGGAAGCATGGAGGTAAAAAGTAACATGCAAAGCAACCCTCAACGCATCAACCTTATCCGAATTCTTTTTTTCTCATTTGTCGCAGCCATTTGCTGAAGAAAGACTGAAGAACTCATGGTGGCCACTGGGACGGTGGCATTGTATGATTGATCCATCACACACCCACACCCACAATATATATACACGCACACACATCAATTGACCATGTCATCACATGGATATATTACTCATCAAGAATATGGATCCTATACTTTATAATATTCCATAATATAGTTGTTAGATTTAAATATACTTTAATATGAAAAATAATCTATAGAGCAAAACTCGATATAAACACAATATGGCATATATACATAGCTAATCCGGGTATAACTAAATGTAACGCAACGCAGTAAAATAATAACATTGACCATGATTATTAAAAATATACAAAGGATATAGATTACAAAGAATATCTTTTATTCTTTACAAAAGAGAAAAAAGAATAAGATGTTTTTGTCTCAAAAGCAATTCGTGGAGACAAAATTTGATATGGCCATTCTGCTGGACCACCAATCCATATATAGTCTAAATATGACGCAAATTGATAGAATAATAAAAGTAAATTAATTATTTAGAATATGCAAATATTTTTTTAAGTTTCTTACTCAGCTAAATATGACATAGCTAGAAACACCAATTTATAAAAACAAAAAATATAAATCATATTTAGAAAAATAATATATTTTTATTCTTTAAATTTTTAAAAAGGGGAGAATCAAATTAACGTATCCTTATTAAAAAAAGGATTCTTACAAAACCCAAATGGATAAAGCACATCATTCAATAAATTAATTAAATGATCAAAATGAAATATAATTGACACAATAATTATTATTAAATATATGAAATATTTAGAACGTGTAAACGATTCAAAATTTTTAGGCAGTTAAAATTTGATGCAAAATGAAATGTTTAAACCCCGATCCCTTTTGGCGACATTTTCTTTCTCCTTTTTTCATCCTTCCTCCCCTCCTCATCTTTCTCTCACTTTAAATTTTTTTTTCTTCCTTTCCCTCCTTCTCCTCAGCGAGCAAAAAGGGGAACAGAAAATGAATTCAAACATCGCCCAATATGTCAATGAACCATTTAGTAAATAAAACATTATAATGATTAGGAATATGCAACAGTGTAGGAAAGTGGAAACGGCGGTGAACATCCAAAAATTAAACTGCGTAGTTTACTTTATGATGCACAATTAGGCAATCGAAGATAGTGCCGCGTCTTATTAAATTTTTTGGGTTTTCCCTTTTTTTTCGATTAACGTTATATATGAGAGAGGATCAATACCTCTGACTACCAAACAATCACTTACTATTTTTGCAGCGATTTCAAGCATATATGAAAGACATAAATGAGACAATTGTCAAAAAGAGATTTATTCTCTACAACAATAGTATGTATATATATTGACGTAGCGTAGATAGCGTAACGAAACAAATCCGATTATGGATTGGTTTTTCACAACAACAAAGAATTACTCTTTGATGAAATCTGATTGCGCCCAACCGATAAACGGAGAAAAATCCTCTCTCAAAAGTGTATTTTAAATGGATAATAAAACTTTAACCCTAGAATAACCTAATATCAGTATATAACTACCCTGTAAAATACATAAAAAAGGGAAAAATATAACATACACGTGGAAATAAATATTACTAAAACACATCTACTCTTTGTCACGTACACGATCGTGCCTCCCAGCCGGGGTATGATTCTGTGCGCAATCCGACCGAATACACGGCCGTGTTTTTTGGTCGTGTATGGAGACCGTGTATGCTTCTATGGGAATTCCTAACCGAATACACGGCCGTGCTTCTGGCCATGTATGGAGACCGTGTATGCTTTTGTGGGTTTTCCCCGACCTCAATACACGGCCGTGCTTCTGGCCGTGTATAGAGCCCGTGTGTCTTTCTGGAAGTTCCCCTGACTCATTACAGGTCGGGGTAAACAAAACCGTATATCAGCCCGTGTCCTCCATCATTCTCTCCCACCAAAGGAAACTCGACCCCGAGTTCCGTCAGGATATAACGGCGTGTCATCAGGGTGGAAAAGTGAAAAACCGCGACATTAAAAGTACAAGAAATGTTCATATCTTCAGGAATTTGTATGACGTATGCATTTTCGTTTATCTTGTGCATGACTTCATAAGGTCCATACTTTTTGGGTTGGAGTTTCCCATATCTACTGCGGGGAAACACTCTTTTCGAAGGTAAACCATTACCTGATCGCCCACGGCAAAGAGTTTCTTCCATCTATCTTATCTACAGCCCCTTTGTATTGGGTATTGGCTTCCTCTATCTTTCGTCTGACTTCCGCTGCAGTGGTCTGGTATTGTTTTGTCATATGTTTAGCAGCCACATCACCCACCATGTCTTTGGGTAATTTGATCAAGTCCAGTGCATGTTGTGGTGTTTTGGTATATACTACTGAGAACGGTGACCTCCCAATAGTTCATGGACGGAACTATTGTAGGCGAATTCAGCTTGAGCCAACCGCTTGATCCCACTGCCCTGGCTTCTCACGACAAATACTTCTGATGAGGTTCCGAGGGTCCTGTTAGTTACCTCTGTTTGACCATCGGTTTGAGGATGAGCGGTGCTACTGTAATTCAGAGATGAGTCAAACATATACAGAGAGTCTTCCAAAAGTGACAAAGGAATTTGCTATCTCTATCGGAAGTAAGGGATTTGGGCCCCTATGTAGACGCACCACTTCCTTGAAGAATAACTGTGCAATTGCTCGTGCGTCACGGCTTTTCTACAGGGGATAAAGTGGGCCATCTTGGGAAAACCTACAACTAAACAAACACAGGGTCAGCACCTCGTTGGGTAACGAGGCAAACCAAGTATAAAGTCCATCGACAAGTCCTCCTAAATGTTTGCTGGCACAAAGAAGAGGGGTATATAGGCTAGTGTTTTTGGAATGCCCTTTTGACATTTGGGTAAATATAAACCTTTCCACGATCCTATACACATCCCCCTTAACCGAGGCAAAAATATCTTTCGGTAACTGCAGCTAGGGTCTTATCTCTACCCATATGCCTCGCCAATCCACCACCATGCAAGTCTCGGATAACTTTTCCCGTAAGGAAGATTCGGGGATGCACAACTGATTCCCCTTTCATTAAGTATCCCTCAGGATATGGTAGTTGTCACACGGTTCTCTGTTAGCACACTTAGTCTACGTTTCCTTGAAGTCGCTATCCCTTCGTATAGCTCCTTAGTTTCTCAAAACCCAACAATGTCCGCACTTAAAGAAAGTAGGACATTTGCTCTTCTACCCCAAGGCATTCGCGACCTTGTTTTGCACACCCGACTTGTGCATTAGTCTAAAAGGAAACCTTTGTAAGAACTCAATCCACCTGGCTGTAGTCCTTACTAATTGGGGTTTTTGGCCACTTAAGTGTTTAAGAGCCCGCAGTCAGAGTAAAAAAATGAACTCCTTCCCAATCAAGTAGTGCTCCCATACTTAAAGCTCTCACCACGGCGTAGAGCTCCTTATCATATAAGACCAAGTCCTCCTTGCTTCACACAATTTTTCACTATAAAAGACGATTGACCTTTTTTCCTGTGACAGTACCGCTCCAACCCCAAAGCCACGGGCTCACAATCCACCTCAAAAAATTTTTCTCAAAATCTGGTAGCGCTAATACAGAGCGCCACACAATCGTTGCTTCAAGTTCGTGAAACTCGCTTCAGCTTCTTCGCTCCATTGGAACTTACCCTTCTTTAAACACTCAGTCAAGGGGGTAGCGACTGTACTAAAGGGCTTAATGAATCTCCTGTAGAAACTAGCTAAGCCGAGAAAGCTTCTCAACTCACTAACGGTTTCTTGGAACAGGCCTTTCTCAAATCACTTTACCTTTTCGTCATCCACCATCACCCCTTCACTGTTGACTATGAACCCAAGGAACAATAGTTGCTTTGACATGAATGTGCACTTCTTAAGATTGGGCGAATAGTTTGTTCTCTTTCAGTATAGATAAAACGCATTTCAAAAGCTCAAGATGTTCTTCTTCAGACTTACTGAATATCAAGATATCATCGAAGTACACAAAAATAAAAGACCATAAAGGGCTTTAATACCTGGTTCATTACTCTCATGAAGGTGCTGGAGCATTACTAAGACCAAATGGCATCACTTGCCCCTCATACAACCCCTCCTTGGTTTGAAATGCCGTCTTCCATTTGTCTCTGGGACGGATCTGAATTGGGGTACCCACTCCGCAATCTATCTAGGGAGAAAATGGTGGCCCCCCTTAATCGATCCAACATATCGTCGATGCGCGGATGGGGGATTTGTATCCTATGGTAATTTATTGATAGCCCCACTATCAACACACATCCTCCACTCTCATCTTTCTTGGGAGTTAACAAGGCCGGAACCACACATGGACTCAAACTGTCCTGGATAAACCCCTTTGTCCAAAAGCTCTTGGACCTTCTTGTAGAACTTTGGTCTCCTTGGGACTCATCCCATAATGTGGGAGGTTTGGGAGACTTGCTCCGGGCACCAGTTCAAATTTGGGGTTGAATGTCTCTCAGAGGTGGTAGACCTTCAAATAGATCGTCCGGAACCACCTCCTTAAACTCCTCTAGTAACTCCCTTTACTGCCTCCGGACTTCCCCATCAACCTCCTTTTCTCCAACTACCACATCTTTTAAATATGAGGCATGTACCACTCACGACTCCCTCAGGTCATCCAATCACTTCCTTCTCTGATTGAGTGACAGTTAGGAACGAACGACTCTCAACTCTCTTCTCCTTCGCGCGTCCTTCCTTTTTCAATGGTAACAATTTTGTTTCCTCACACCCTCTTTCTCCAATCTGTATACATTCTCTTTACCCGCATGTTTTGCATCTACATCAAATTGCCATGTCTCCGAACAGATGTGACAAGCATCCATGTCTACAATATCACAGAATGCTTCATCGCGGTACTTCCCTATTGAGAAAGGTACCATGTATCTCTCCTTGACTTCAATCTTCTCGGCCGCTTTAATCCAACCAATGGTGTACGGGTTCGGGTGCTTCTCGATAAGTAGCTGCAACTGTTTCACAACTTCCCTTCCTATGATGTTTTTCACAACTCCCGTTTTCTACTATTAGTTCAAACAACTTCCCCTTGATAGTACATCTTGTGCGAAACAACTAGTGCCGTTGTGTGATCTCTTCTTGTTTCGAGGTAAGCACATGCGCCGAATCATATAAGTCGGTTATGCTGCTTCTTCTCCTCCCATAATACTCTCCCTCTCCGCAGGGTTTACAGCAAACCTCCTCATCATCATCCCTATCAAGGATGTTTACGCTTTTCCTAGCAGGACATTGGGTTTTACCGATGACCTGGTTGATTGCATCAGAAACACTTGCCCAAATAGGTTTTGGGATAAGGGTTACTCTGCCTCTGGGTTTCTTATGTTCCATCGACTTCTTTTCCCCCACTTTTCTCTTCTCTATTGGCAATGTCCTCGTTAAGCTTGTATGTAGCAGTTTTGCCTTTCTCAAATCCCGACTTACTACCACTACCCACAGCTTCAACGACATATCCTTTCCTTCCTCCCCATATCTACTTCCCCACCCTGCAACATTAGCTCCGCCCGAAGAGCCAAATTCTTTGCTTCCACTAGGGGCCTCACCATTGTAACTCCAATTTTATCTTTAATTTGGAGCTTCAGTCCTTCCACATACCGTGCTACTTGCTGCCCTCGCTCTCCCTCAAGTCATTCTTTTTGGCCAACCTCATGAACTTAGTTGTATACTCATGCACTGAATGTTGTCCTTGGCCCGGGAATGTGTATTGTTGGAACAATAAACTGCTCATAGCCCCCGGGGGAAATCATGTTGCAACAAATTTTCTTCATGCGATACCATGTTTGCAATAGGTGTATTCCCCCTTCCCCCTTTTCCCCCCTGCCCCCTGGCCCTCCTCCCCCCCCCCCATGTCGAGGGCCCCCTTCAAACCCCCACCCCCCCAACCTCACTCGGCCCCGGCCCTTTTTGGGAATTTTCCCTGTAGTTTAAAGAATCGATCCACTTCCACCCAAACCCCGTCGAGGAAGCCTTTATTTAAAGGGGGCCCTCAAACCATGGAATGTCGACCTTCAAGCGGGTAAATCTCCCCCCTCCCCTTGATCATAACCTCCACGGTTCCTCCCCCGGTTTAAACACCCTCTTTTATGATGGGGGTTTCCCATAATGACCATCCGATAACCACCACCCCTTCCACCGCCGCCCTCACAGTGGGCCCAATCCCCCCGTTCCCCCACCTTTTCCTCACTGGAAACCCCTTTCCCCCCTTTCACCCCTTCCCCCCTGTTTCAACAACAGGTTGGATTTTACGTCCCCCGAATCCCCCCCTGCCGTGGGGGGGGATTCCCCAAAAAACCCCCCAAACCCCATTGGGGTTTCCAAATAAGGCGTCGAAACGCCCCCGATTAGTTTTTTATCAAGGCACCGTTCCCCTACGCCCGAAACCCTTTTGATGGCCTCCCCGCGAACCCCTTTCCCTTGGAAACCCTTTTAAAGGTTTCCCTTTTGACCCGCAAACCCCTTTTAAAAACCGTCAAGAACACGAAAACCCCCGTCATCGCCTTGATGAGTTGACCCTTCCCCAAAAGAAAAAAGCCTTGTCGATACCCCCCAAATAACGCAGTGCGGATAGCGTTTTAAAGAAACCCAAAACCAAATTTTGGATTGGTTTCACAACAACCAAAAAATTTCCTTTGATGAAAACTGGTTGCGCCCCCAACCCCCTTTTAAATTTTGGAAAAAAAAATCCTCTCCAAAAATGTATTTTAAATTTGGGTAAAAAAAACGTTTAACCCCAGGGAAAAACCAACATGGTTTTTATTTACTAACCCCGTAAAATACTTTGAAAGGAAATATACACATACACGTGGGGAAAAAAAATATTACTATACCCCCTCTTTCTCTTTGCGCTTTTTCCCGGGCCCTTTCCCCCCCAAAAAAGTGTTTTTGATTTTTGCGCCCCCAATCCTGATCGAATTTAAAAGGGGGTTTTTTTCCCGGTCGTGTTTTGGGAACCCTAAATGCTTTTTTGGGAATTCCCCGATCGAATAACCCTGGCCGGTTTCCCGGGGCCGGGTAGGGGGGACCGGGTTTTTATGCCCCCTTTTAGGATTTCCTGACCTCAATACACGGCCGTTTTTCTGGGGGGTTTTTGTCTTTCCCCCCCCCCGGGGGGTTCCCCCCTGACTCATTAACCCCCCCGACCGCTTTTAAAAAACCCCTTTTCAGCCTTTTTTCCCATCCTTATATATAATAATTTTGGGGAAATGGGTATTTTTATTGTACTTTAATCCAATGAATTTAAATTTAAAAAGGGGTTATGAATTTAATTTTTTTTAAAATCCCCCCCTTTTTTACATGTCGAAGATATACGCAAACGAAAAACCCAAAAATTCAAAAATTAAGGGCCTTTTTAAAAATATAATTTGCCCGCTTTTTAAAAATTTAAAAACCAAATGTTTCCTTTTTTAAAAATCTCGACATAAAGTTAAATGAGATTAAAAAATTGATTGGCAAAAAAATAGCGACAATGGGGGCCCCCCGTCCCCCTCATGTGGGGAAAAAATAAATTCTTTTCACTTAAAAATTTCAACATAAAAGGGAAACCCCGTTCTCATAAAAAAGGGGGCATTTGTTCCGAAAAAAAAAACTTTTGTGGTGTTGTTTTTCCAAAAAATAAAAGAAAAAGAAAAAAAAAAAAAAAGAAAAAAAAGAAAATTCTGAAATATTGATATAAAAGTTGTAAAAAAAAAAAATACCCCTTGGGGGGGGGCGCCCCCCAAAACCCCCACCGGCGGATGTTGTGTGGGACTTCCCCGGCTGGTTGCTTGGGTTGTTAAAAAACGACGGGGGACGTTTTTTTTTTGGGAAACTTTTTTTAGTTAAAAACTCCTTTTTGAGCCCCTAGGAATGTTCCCTTCGGTTTGAATCTCCAGGACCAGTTCTGGATTAATCAAAAAGTGAAATGGAAAATGAGGAAAATAATTTTAAAAGAAAGAACAGATTTTCATCATGATCCATTGATAATTTCAATAGTTGTAAACTACCAGGACTAAGGCTAGCTTTATAGTTGTCTAATAATTTTAAAAGGAGGAACAGATTTTCATCATGAGCCATTGATAATTTCAATAGATGTAAGCTACCAGGACTAAGGTTAGCTTTATAGTTTGTCTTCTACTCCACACCTAAACTGACTGCTAAGCAACTACTATTTGTAATATTAATGATTTCATTGCTTTTGAATATAATGCAATTCCATGGAAAATAGTTTCAAAAAGATGAGAAAAAATAGGACTTGTTCCCTTCTTTTATTTCCTATGAAAAAAAGCTTAAGGTGATACTTTCCTCTTGCAAAAAACCTAAAATCAGGAAGCTAAAAGAAAGGAAAAGTCTCTCACTTCGTCTTCCTCTTTCCCTCCCTTCCTCCCTGCATTTAGGCGTCAACTCCTTTTATATTTTAAGCCTCTCTTGCATAAGTTTTTTAATATTAGTCGGTAAGGAAATAAGCCTTTTACCCCCTTCTACTTCCCAGTCTTGACTTGTGTTTTGTGTAGAGTCCCATTCTAGAGACTAAAGGTGTGCTGGTTGTGTGGTTGGCATGTGATTACAATGTTTAAGGGTTCCTCATTATTCAGCTCTATCTCGTGTAAGGGTGAGTGTCCTAAGCCCTAAGCCATATTTGAAGTTTCCCTAGAAGATTAGTATAAATTATATTATAAGTCTATAATCGTTAAATTAGAGAAAATGGAGCTATATTATCAAGATTCAATATATTAAATTGTCGTTGTTACTGATTTCAATTTATCATTGTAGTTTTATTTTATGAATTAGTGGTGACTGTGAAATTGGGAAGAATAATGTAGCATTGAGCAGTTGTTATGGAGAGACTAATGGATTAAAGCCTTAATTTTTGGATCTTTATTTTTGATATTGTAAGATAGTTTAAATGCCCTATGATGGTTTTGGGTTGGAGCTTAGCCCAAGGTGGCCAAGTCGAGTACTAAAAGATGGGATCGATAAATGGGGTGTAAAGTTTAAAGTATGTTAGCATATTATGAAGTGGTAAATCACCTTATTGATGTAATCAATCAAATCTTACCGCATTATGACCGGGTAAAATGTGGTCAATCGAATGTTAACAATGGTTAACTACTTTGCGATTAGGGCAGTCTTCAATAGCTAAATTTTCATATAGCTAACTAATTTGGACCATTTTGGGATTTTATGATTATGAATATGATCTTTTAGTATGGTTAAGTTGTTAATTTATTATTTCACAAAAAATAAAAGGGAAATTTTCATAAAAATTGGATGTTTTGCAATAATTAACTTTTTTTTCTAGACTTCTAAGCATTATAAATTAAAACAATTCATAGTGATCAGATCAACTAGCTGAAAACGGTGCGATGGGGAATTAATTGAGCAAATAAATAAAGTGGTCTTGGATTGAGATGGTTCGTTGAATCGGATTATGCTTGACTTGACTGATCCTGTACCAAATAAATAAATGCTCTTGGATTGAGATGGTTCGTTGAATCTAATTATGCTGACTTGAGCGATACAGAATTGAATGAATCAAATTATGCTCTTTATTGATCAATTTGCACTTCAGTCATTGAAAGTCCATCTTTCGTGAATCTACTGGAGGAGTCGAACAGCCTTGGGTTGGCCATGTATATATCAAGAGGAAAAAGCCATTTTAACTCGTGCCCTTTCTAATTGTGATTAAACTCATGTTATATTAAGGCTAGCCCTATCAATTTTTTATACCTTCCGCTCCTTTTGATAATTCTATATTTCTTAAAAATGTAGTTTCCATCTTTCAAAGTACGGTTGAAGTTTCCCCAAATAATAATAAAAAAAATGAGGTGAAAGTTTTTATTTTATTTTATTTTTTCTGGTGATTACACTAGAAAGGGTGATTTAAAGTAAATCTACCAACCAAAGATAAAAAAAGTTAAGATTGAAAACTAATTTTCAATTATTTACGCTAAAAAATTTCTTTCTAAATTGTATATTAGAATAGATTTGAAAAACCCTTAATAAATTACATGAGGGGCAAAATAATACAGGAAAAGTGAACTAATCATGCACTCCATATCCGCATGTGTGCGAAAGGGTTTTTTTTTTTTTTCCTTACGATGGCCATCACATAAAAAAGATGGACATTCCCAAACATGGGTCATGGGAAATGTTAAACAGATTTGTCAAAGATGACCAAACAACAAACTTTTTACTTTTTTATTTACTTGCCTATAAATAATACACATTAGAGAAGTTCATTTTTCAAACCCCTGCTGAACCATCGATCAATTTATATCGAAATTTCATGTAATTGTACGCCACCCTGTTTAATGTGCTTGAATTAAGTTAAAATCGCGTGTTGGGATCCCTATTTCTTCTTCATTGAATGGAGATTTTAAATTTTACTAGTGGCCCTATTGACATGAGTGAAGGGGAGAGAGAGAGAGACGGGTTTGCCCTAGAAAATTTTTGACAGCTGGCCATGCACTAATTAGGACCGCCCAAACTATGATTATTACTTTTGAAGCAGTCCTCTTCATTGGGTGCTAAGTGATAAAAGGGGTCGGGACCCCAATCGATGGGCCTACATCAATTCTTGGGGAAAGAAGTGTAAAGGTATCTGATTTGGAAATTCTGTGCTTATTTTGCTTGGCTTCCCCATTGGCTTGGGATATGAAAATCAAAGAGAGTTTGATTGGGGTAGCTTTTGATTTTTCTCTCTATCTATGGAACATTTTCAATACAGAAAATTATTTGTTTAATTATTATTATTTTTTATAAAAAAAGTCGTATCTCCCGCCTCAATTTCTCTCTTTGACTGAGTTAATTTTGGAATGTCCAATATTCGAGAGTGCCCATGCGCGTTTTTAAACAAGCTTCTTTTTTTTTTTTTTTTTTTTTCCTTACCCCCCTTGATTTCTAATAAAACATGATTTTATGTAATTTTTAGTTTTTTCTTTTGTAATTCAATTTCTATATAAGGATTAATATTCAAATATATTTTAAAGATAACCCAAAGAAATTCGGATGTGCCCTAGCTAGTTATTTCTCCTTTGCCGGGGAATTCTTACTCTGGGAGTTCATTGATAAGATATAAAGGAGATTCCGGTCAATAGCCCTTGTTAAATCACCCACCACAAAACATATGCAATATACACATTTTTTGGTGTTTATCATGTCTGTCAAATCGGGACGGTGTTGGCCGAGATAAATTATTTGGCGTGATTGATTGATTCTATATGTATGAGTGCAACCTCGAGTAGGGAGTCAATTTAAAAGAAAGAACTTGGAATTTGATTCTGAGGTCAGAATAATGCAAAGGGATTTTGGTTTTTATGCTCTTTAATCAAATAAAAAGCTACTTAATTTCTCCTAAAATTATATTCCCATCACTAAATTAGAAGGAAACCCGTGCATGCATGGTTCGTAAGAGTTATTGTAAATATTTTTTATTTTATTTTACTCCACTGACTCCCTATGTTTTTTCGCTTTAATTTACCTCTGTAAGTTAATGTTTTTATATATATTTTATAGTTTGTAGTCATACATTATGCGATAGAAGGTAAAAATTTTTAAAGTATAATTGAAAGTAACATATAGTTTAGTCGATCTTTATTGCATGTAAATTGCTAAAAAAAGAAATCATCATTAACTCATTTAAATGAATAATAAAAAATATTTTTTATAATTGCAAATCGTTAATACTTAATATTAGAATTGCATTTTACATTTTTAAAAAAAATTTAACTATCCATAACCACACTGTGTATCAAAGCATCAAAACTTAAAATGATTGATGTATTTTAATGCACCCAATAAATCATCTATCTTGTTCTTGGACAATTACTATTTAACTAATCTTTATATGTGTATAATATCATTATGTCAACATGTACGCAATAGCATTTTTTTTTTAATCACTCCAAGTTATATAATTAATGAGGAGAAAAGATTCAAACTTGTTTCATACTTGAGAGAGAACATTGAACAGTTTATAAACCTTTCCTATAAAAATCTTATCATTAGGAATTAGAGAATTAACAAAATGATAGGTAATTATTTATAAGTGTAGACAATCACACTACAATCATTATAATGAAACTATTTTTGACTTTTTGTAATTTAGATCAAAAAATTTAAATTTTTATATATCAAATTTGTATAATTAAAATTAAACCACAAACATATCCATGGAAATGATAGAAATTTTAATAAAAAACTCTACATTTGTAATCCAATATTAGTACAAGTGCGTCTCATGAAAGCACTAAATTGCCCCACATTAAAAGCCCAAAACCCAAATTCTACCCCCAAACCAACAAAGTTTTGAAAAGTGTAAAAGATTGCAGTACAGGACACGCTAATATGAAAGCTACAAGTGTCAAAGGGTAACCATTTGGTTATTGATACTTGATAGAACAAGGAGAACTGGACAATACAAAACAAGAAGGGTTGGACAAAAAATATTTTTGTACCACATTTGGTTGTTCAGTACTGGACAAGGATTTTTTGCGTCAGTATTTGGATTGCAAAGTAAATGGACTGAACATAGTAAAATTTGACAATTTTGCCCTTTTTAAATTTCTGGAGAAGGCTTTTATGCTATCCCAAAGTTTTTGAATTCAAAGTATTGGATTGAACATAGTAAAATTGACAATTTTGTCCTTTTTTAATTATATCATAGTTATTTAATATATTGATATTATTATAAGGAAAAATTATTTAAAGGTTTTTAAAATATTAAATTTAAATATTTTAGGGGAAAAAATTTTTATATTTAATAAAATAATACATTATTTATGATTTTAATAGTCACTAAAGACATGGAACACTTTTACCTGAAACATCCCCATATCCATCAACAACCTTTGAATAAGTCATTTAAGGACCTGAAAATTCCAAAATCCATCACAAATTAGATCTAGTAATTGGAACATCAATTTCTTTTATATTTCATTAGGACAAGGCATAAATGACATAGATAAATATAATATACGAAGGAATAGCAAAATAGTTTCTATAATTATAACCTGCCAACTACATCTGTTAAAAAATCTGCCAACTTTGTTGCAGGAGATACATGAGGTTACAACTTCTACAAAATACAAAAAAAAGTTTAACCATACAAAGGGACTAAACCAGGGTAGAGAGGTTCAATAATACAAAGCCAATGAAAGAAATCTCAATTACACAAATACTGCAAAACATGTTTTTCATCAATCGATAATTCGCCTAACAAATGTTAGGCGTTGTTCCCTTGAAGCCTCCAAAAAAACTTCTCATACTGTGGATTTTTGCTATTTGCATAAGAACATCCAACTCTTCTTTTTTTCGACAATCCTAACGTTTTCAACTCTACAACAACACGTCCCTAGGAGGATTAGCGATTTTTCCTGCAAGAAAAGGGCAAAATCACTCCTAACATCACTTATGCTCTTTGAAACAAGATATAAAACTAAAATATATTCTGTCATCGGACGCTTGCGAGTTGGTCGCACAAATGAATCACGTGAGGCATAGTTAGAGGTTTCAATAGACTGGGGCACTTGTTTTGACTCCATATCTTCATCAAAAGTACCTCACCCTCATTTTGTATGTCCTATGTCATTATCTGCTGGTGCTCACCCTTTTTGCCTTTTGCTCTATCCTTTCCAAATATCCCTTGAAGGTTTTTCAAACTCTTTAAATTCCTTGTTAGAAATGATTCCCAAACCCTTTCGAATGTTTTTACAAAACAATAGAAATAGTTTTATTAAACAACAAAGAATTAACTTTAAAAAATGAGTAAAATTTCAAAATAAAGATAAGTTGATTTTACCTCCATGTATTCGGCAAGGACCGCATTACTATCAACCAGGTTGTCAAAATCCCAGATTTTACTAGAATCGCTAAAAAGGGCCATAGAATCGGAACTTAGAAACGTAAGTTTCTACAACCTATGTAAAATAACTTTTAAATATTATAAATTTACTTACAATAGTCAATTTAAAAAAAAAATGAATAAAAAAATAAGGAAATTAAGTATTTATTTTAACCATAAATTGAAATTTGAATAAAAGTCAAATATAGATAATCGAGTATAAGTTGTAAATATAGATTTTTATTTCTAAAATGATAAATCATGTATAAAACAAGTTTCACCTAGTTCTATATACAAAGCTAAAAAATAATAAAAAAAATTTAAAAATCAATTGTGACTTTAAGAAATTACTAATAAATAAAAATTGATAATGAAGTTATACCATTAAAAAGGGTTAATTTTAAAAAATGCCCAAAAGTACATAATAAAGAAGATACTATAACAAGAAAACCTTCAAAATATATATTACTAGTAAATTTTTGCACTATTCGTAATTATTAATTCAAAATATATTACTTAACAATATCTCACATTTACTTAACTATGAGAATTATTGTAAAAGATAGAAATAAAAATACATTTATACCTTTTCCTAAAAAAATTAAAAAATCTAAAAAATTTCTTAAAAAATTAAAGTTACTACCATTTATTTTATTTACTATTAAAAAAATATTAGTTAAAATAAGGAAAGTTGCAGCAATCAAACACAGTGCTTTAATACAACATGATCACAAATAGGAACAAGAAGACTAAAAATCGACGAACACAAGCACAAAGACTTCAATGCAATGTAACAACTGACAAGAGAGGAGTGATGACCGACGAACATATTGGGGTTGACTCATACCCCTACGATAGAAAGCACATGGGTCCCACCCAAAACCACTAGTATTTATCATTTCAACAACCTCTACCAACTTCATTGACCACCTCTTTATTTTAATTAACAATTTGCTTAACATTGAATTGATTTCTAGAATGTGACTTTTCATCCTTTTTAAAGCTTCTTCATGAGCTCCATTCTTAAAAGTGCCATTTTCCCTTTGGGATCCTTCAACACTAACTCCTCCAGCACATCAATAACTTTCTTCCTCAACTTGGCTCCAAGAACGCTAGTTTTTTTATCTCTACTGTCCATGACTGTAAACAAATCCATAGTATAAGGTAAAAAAAAAAACAAATAAAATGAAGTCATGCATACAAACAGTAGATAAAATATTTCAATTTACATTACAACATAAAATTGAAAATTCGACAATAAAATGATTTCAATAATATATAATTATGAAAAATCACTAGTGACGCTGATCCAAGATACATAACAAGAAAAGTACAACAATTAGTACATTCTAGTTCCTATGAAGTGCCCTCCATTCATCGTACACCCTTGTGCTAAGGTATTCCTCATCTTAGTCCATGCCTCATAGGTTCTACTTTTCAATTGAAACAATTCCATTTTTCCCCAAATTTAGAACTCATCACCTTCAATTACAGGTGCTCCAATGGGTCCAGCGGCATGTACATCGAATGAAGTTGTGAAAGAGACAACAAGATAGAATCATTCGACATTTTATTTTGATGGGAAAAAAATGATGGACGCTAGAATACCCCATCGTTTCTTAAAAATTCCCAAAACATCTCTTTACAACATTTCTTGCCCTTGCATGTCTAAAGTTAAATAATTCCTTACAATTTTTGAGGCCACGTTGACTTGTAGCCCACTCTTGAATGTGATAACGCCTCCCTCAAAAAGGGGGAAAAGAATCCGGGTGCATGGAATATCACCATCCACTAGATGAAAATGAACCTACAACGAAATGTAATAAACATAAATTTACATGAAAAAATTCAATTGAATAGATAAAATGAAAAAATTTTCTTTTTTAAAATACTTACTAGGTGCAACTCTCAATCCATTAGATTGAATGACTGCACCCATGTAATACTCTAGAATTTGATGCAAACCCTTCCCAGTTAGCCAATATGTAATAAATTTCATGTCACGATCACATACACCCATGACATTCGTTGCACATATCCCTTTCCTTGTTCGATACCTAGGCCCTATCTGCAACTGGTGTTTTACTGCAATGTAGGTACCATCTAATGCCTAAGGCAACCCTAATAGTTCCCAAAAAAAACAAACAAAAAAATATTGTAATTATAAGTACTCTGACCATCGTCAATTAACTTAAGGTACCTAAAAGATTTTTGTATTACCTTAAACCATTTCCACCGTTCGTCAATGCAATCTTCTGGTACTGACTGGGTTTTGCAAGTAAGATATCTTGTAACCTTAACACGGCAGCTAACACTTGATGGCAATATCTATTAACATTTTACCTGATCTATGAAATCTGACTTGAATACTCCTGTTTTTTGTATGATTGCTAGGAGTTAAAAAATTGCAAATTGTTCTTCAACCATTGCTCTTCCATTACAAAGTATTCCCCCTGTACCTAATGAGTTCACAAAGATTGCAAAACTATTCCTACACATCCTTAATCCCATAAACAATTTGTATCACTTCCATTAATGAGGAATCAATTACCTCTTGACGTGTTTTTATAACTACTAAATGCTCGCTCATTTAATACACCCCTCTCTACTCTCCTAGTCAAAACAAAGTTCATATAATAAAACTAGCAACCACCATTGCAAGCATATTGATATAGACTCTCTATCTAAGAAGACAAATAAGAAATCCTTGATCTATATGACATTTGAAGGAAAGACCCATAAGTGTAATGTTAGGGATCCGAAGATCATTTTCATAATACAAAACATAAAAGGACAACATCATATGCAAAATAATCTAAATTTAGTAAGGGTACAAAAACATATAGCATCATAAAGTATCATAAAGAAGAGAATCTGAGCATATATTCTACTAATCATCTTTGAGAATTTCTTTTTAGCTTCTTTTATTATCCTAGCCTTGCTTAAACCACCAATTATAGTAGAATATGTAATTAAATTAGGGAAACAATTTTTTGCCACTACTAGTACCATCAACTAAGGACACAAATGCGTTTCTTAGATTCCCAAGAGCACATTTCCCTGACTCCACAGCAATATGTTACAAGTGTAAGCATTGGGGAAGCTCCAAATCAGAATATTGTGTACAACCATATTTGGAAGGAATCTTTATCCCCCCATCTTGTTTAAAAACTCCAAGCCCTTCAACTAAACCACGTTTGCAACAGACGGGGTTTCCCCGCGATTATAGACTTAAATTCAAATATAGACTTGGTGCACACTATGAAGAAATAAGAATCCAACATCTAAGTAATTTTCACATGATACTTCACAAGCTTTGATGGCTCGATGGATATTGCTTTCATGATAGTCCCCAAATTTTAACACAGCACAATAGTCACCATGGACTCTATAGTTATTTCATGTCTGTTAACACAAGTCACTTGGGTAATAAAAAAAATCTAAAAATGGGAGTAAGATGGATTACAGAAACCACTATATACAAACCTTAATTGATGGTTCAGACCTAAACAAAAGAAATATGCTCCTAAATTCAAGAGCTTTAAGCTCCTAAGAGTAGTTCTCTCTAAGACAAAAGTAAAACTGAGTTGAATGTCCTCTCTCTCCTCTTGCCCTTTATTTATAGAGCTAATTTCCATCTAAACACCAAACACAACTACCAAACAAATTATTTTCCCCCAAATAAATAAGTACTTCCAGATATGTAAAACTGCTACTCTAATGATTGATTTGCGACTATTTCCATCATAACAATGCGCCTCCTAAAGAATCAACTTGTCCTTAGGTCAAATAACCATGCAACTACTAACGGAGTCTGTTTTCTTAATTATGCTGCTCTGATAAAAATCCATGGCATCTTCAAGATGATCCCTTCCCAAAATTACGAGACAAAGATCCTCTTAGGACATTAATGAAGAAGATGAAGGGTTGATCACACCTAAAGTACAACCCTTTTTCTTTTTGCTCCATAATAGTATCTTTTTCTTTTTGTACCTGAGTGTTAGTAGAGACTAAAAAGCAATTGGAGACTCATCAACTATGGGTAAAATTTTTTGGGGACACCAAAGCTACTTGTTGAATGATCCACGCAAAAAGAGATATAAAATGAGCGTGATAAATACCAGCAAGTGTACCGGATCGGATCAAGTAATATAATGAGAGAAAGTGTCGAACCACGAAGATTGATTAAGTAAAGACCTATATCAATTTCTACTATTATTTGGGAAATGATTTTATGGAATTGAATGAATTAACTAAACTCAAAAAGAAAATTTGTTTTTTAAAAAATGTAAATTTGATGGGGGGAAATAGAACCACCCAAAATTCTACTAATCAATTGCTTATGTTAAAAACTCATGCATATGGATTTTCACAAGAAATTAAAAAAACCTTAATCCTTTATCAAGTTTAAAGTAACATTCCCCCAATTTAATTTAATAGCCCCACTAATTAAAATAAAAAGAGGTTCTAATTCACAACCCTAAATTTCCCAATTATAGTTTGCCAAACTTTAAAATAATTTCTCCTATCCTTATGAAAAATTTAATAAAAATATTGCATAAACACTTAGGTAAATTTTCTAAAAAATTCATAATGCTGTTTCCCCAAAGAATCTTTAAATTTTACTTGGGAATTCCCTGATAAAACCAAAAATTTTTCTTCGAGTCATTTACATTCCAGTTTGACCCCCAAAACAAAATACAATTCAAGAGGACTTCTTAATAAAAAATTTCCGAAATTCTTATGCCTATAACATGAATACAATGATCATTTTAGTTTGAATTATGGCTTCATCATTTTCCCACAAGGATATTTAAAAATTTTATAATTTTTTGTAAAAACAATTGAAATAAATAGGTGAAAATGGTTTCATATTGAATAACAAAAAAAACTAAAAATGGCATAAAAAAAATAAAGTAAATGAAATGTTGCATAATCTCAAAGTTTGAAAAACTTCAATCTCCGAAATGAATCCCAATTCTTAAATTTGAAAGCAAACTTCAGCAAAATAACATTCTTCTTCAAACAAAATTTAAATAACATGAAATGAAAAGGGAATTAAAAAATATAAAATCCAAAGTTCCTAAGGAATTCAAAATGATTCAAAAGAAAAAACAAAGGATCAAAACAAGGATCAAAACAAATGATACTAAAAAAATACAAAACAAGGATATGCTCTAAAGGGTTCACACGGGGGGCTTTTTATAATCCAAAAGGGGGGGTAAGGTTATTTTATGAAAAATAAGCAAAATTTAAATTTAAAACGTTTTTGGAGGTTTTTCAAAAGGGATACCCGGGGAGAAATTTAGGCGGCTCAAGGGCTGGCTAAAGGGCCGGGGGCTTTGATCCCTTTATGAGGGGGTTTAATGTACCCGGGCTCAACCCGGGGGCCTTTGGTAGTAGGCGGCCTAAGGCCGGGGCCTTAACCAATCCTCCACTCGCTTCTTCAATTTTATAAAAACCCTCCAATTAATTTTAAAAATTACTTTTGGGTCCCAAAACCTGAATTTTCACAATAAAACCAAAAATATAATTTCTTTATATTTTCTTAAAATATTGAAATAAATATAATATAAACCAAAAGAAAATATAAGATAATTGATCTTATCAACATCCCCACACTTGAATTTTTGCTTGTCCTCAAGAAAAAAATTGATTAAAAAAGAAAACCTCTTGAACTTTTGGGCCATTGTTTTGCCCCTACTAAACTTGTAACTAGTATACAGTTGAAATTGTAGTTAATCTAAAAAAAAAAAATTAAAATCCTTTTTTAAAAAAATCAAAAAAAAAATCTTATCCTAAGGAAAACATTCTTTTAAACTTCATTGTTTTTAAAAGTAAATTTCCCTAAATTTTACTTCCTAAAAAAGATAACAAAAATGAAAGCATAGGTATCCATTTTTTTCCCCTAGAATTTCTCCCTTTTAAATTAGTTTTTTTTTTCACTTATTGCCTAATTTACTTTTTTTTTTTATTTCCTTAATTGACAGGGGAGGAGACTTTCACTTTTCGGGGGACCAAAGCTCCCCCATGTCAACCTGGTTCATTAAGGACTAAATTTTTGCCTTTCCGCCCTTCTCGTTATTGTGATTTCTTTAGTGGCACACCTGGCTCATCGCCTAAGTGACCAGGTTTTAAAGGGACCCCCGAACTCTTCCTCACACTAACATTTAAGATTGTACTCTTAACTCACTTTCCTGAGCTTTGGATAACGACTCTTTTTTTTTTTTGCATAAATAATATTAGTTAAGACTTTTTAAAGGGGATCACTAAGTAAAATATTCCTTTTACCTCTTTCACAGGGGAAAGGTTTTCCCCAAAAAAAAAAATTTTAAAGAGAAATTTATCCCAACCCAAATTTTTTTTCCTTGAAGTAAACTTGCTTTTTTTTTCAACTTAAGGACTCAATCCAAGTTAAAAAGGCTAAACATGGGGGAAACCCGTTCTCTAGAGTTTTTACTTTTAAAATTTTTAAAAACTATGAAAACCATTCACAATATTTTTGCGTAGGGCACCAAACTAATCAATTAAAATTTTTCATTGATGAAAACACTTAAGGACATAAATAAAGCATGGGAAGTAAGCTCATGATGTTGCAATAAATCATTATACTTCTCATTTATAACCCCTTCCCCACACTTAAATTAGACAATGTCCTCATTGTTCCATAATACAAAAAATTTAAAGGGAAAAGAATTCAATGAAAAAATTGAAACATTGGACTTCCTTTTTTAAAAAATTTGTTCATCGCAAAAAATTCCCCCCAAAATGTCTTCACCCTTTGGAGTGTCTTGAACGCACCGGGGGCTCTTATCTAGCCTTGAATTAGTTTTTTTTTTTAATTTTTTTTTATAATCAACAAACTAAAACACTAGTGTATAATTTTATTGAGCATGGGCGCCTCCCATGCAGCGCTTAATTATAGTCGCTACCCCGATTTCAGTTAAAATTTCTCGAATCCCAAAAATCCACAGTTTGGCATTTCTATCAACAGTTCCCCTTTCATATAATTTTTGAGAAGATAACCGTTTTCCCTTTGAAAGTAGGGGTTGTCTTCTCCCTTTCAACTCATCACCAAAAGGGAAAACACATTAAAAATTTTCAAAGGGGGTCCAGACCATGGGTTTTCAACTTACCTGGAACATTTTCAAGCGGGAGTTGTATAGTAAGACCTTCTACTGGGGAAAAATTTTTGCCTCACGAGTTCTTACATCCATCGTTTGTTCGTTTTTTAAATTTTGGCTTTTCATATCTTCTTCTCCATTCACCATCTGTTTAGTTAAAGCAATTTTTTTCACCTCAATTTTCCATAAAAGTTAAGTATTTAAATAGCCAGTATGCCTTGTGCTCGAGCTCTACGGTAAGTCACAAATTACCAAAAAACAATCTTTTATGGACATTCCATGGGGGTTTTAAACCTTTTCATAAGCCAAAAGCAACCTTGTTTTTAAAGCCCAATTTTTCCCGGGATGCTTTTGACAGTTTTTTCTAAATTTCCCTTTAATTTTCCTTTTGGGATCCCTCAACCTGTCCAAACTTTGTGGATAAGGGGGTTGCAATTTTTTGGATAACCCAAAATTTTAAAAAAATTTCCCAAAATTTGCCTGTTCAAAAAGTGTTCCCCCTCACTTATATACTCTAGTACCCCAAATCTTGAAAAATTCTTTTTAAAAAAATTAATCAACCCACTGCATTAGTTGAGACAACTGCCTCTCCCCTTTTAAAAAACATAATCAACAGCTAAAAGAAATATTGTTTGAAAAAGAGGGGGAAAGGACCCATAAAGCGATTCCCCAAAATGTCAAAAAGTTAAATTTAAAAGTAATTATTTTGTGTAATTCAGTCTTCTTGAAATATTCCAGCCCTTTTGGCATTGAGCAAAGTCATAATGAATTCCTGCAATCATAAACAAACCGGGCCCAAATAAAATCCGAAAGATAAAATTTTGCTGCTGTTTTTCTACCCCAAAGTGCCCTCCTGTTTCTTTGGATTGACATGTTATTATGCTAAGCTGTTCATTTTGGGCACACATCGCAATTTCCCTGGTCAGCACAGGATTAAAAAAATAGGGCTCACCCCAAAAAAATAATACTTCACATCGTGAAAAATTTTTTTTTCTTTTGGAATGAAAACCCAAGGGAAGATTTTGCTAACCAAGAAATTTTAACTATGTCAACATCCCAAAGAATTCATTGATTCTATTCATGCAAAGCTCATCGGGGAATTTTTTCTTTTGAGGGGGTGGTTCTAAAAAAATCATATTCCAAACTAAAAAAGACACAACCACTTTTTCACTTCCCTTTTACCCTTTAATTTCTAGCAAATTTCTTGCAGCAATGAATCCAACGTTTAAACCCTGGGTTTGAACAGCTTTAGCAAATAAATATTTAAAGAGCACAGATCTGTGTATACAAATACTTTAGAACCATCAAAAAGACCTAAACTTGTCAAAAGAAATATCACTGCAAATAGCTTTTTTTCTTTTGTGGCTTAGTTTTTCTGGGCCTTGTTCAAGGTTCTACTTGCATAGTATATAGCATGAAAGATTTTACCTCTTTTTGCCCTAGCACTCCCCCAGGGCATAGTCGCTACATCACACATCAGCTCAAATGGAACCCCCAAAATTTTGGTGCAACAATCACTGGGTGCAGAGTGAGTTCTCCTCAATGTATTAATGCCTGAAACAATTTTCATAAAACACAAAAGCAAATCTTTTTCAAGAAATTTACATAGAGGTCAGAGATTTTAGAGAAGCCCCCTGATAAATCTCCTGTAGAACCCAGCCCCAAAAAGCTCCTGACTCCTTTTTACAAAGTGGTGGTGGCAACTTCTCTATTACTTCCATTTTTGTTTTGTCAATTTTAATCCCTTTTTCTACACCTTGTACCTAACACTTTTCCCTCTCTTACCATAAAATGGCATTTTTCCCATTCCCAAAAGTGGGTTAGTTTCCTTACATCTTTGAGCACAAAACCTAAATTTTCAGACAGATTCAAATGACTTCCCAAAAACAGAAAGTCATCCCTAAAAATTTTAATAAAATTCTCTAACATTTAGAAAATATAGACATCAACACCCCTGAAAAAATGCAAGTGCATTATAAGACCAAAGGGCATTCTCCTAAATGCAAAAGTGCTATAGGAAATAAATGTGGGTTTTTTCCCAATCCCAACGCTATTGAATTTTATTATACCCAAATAACCATCAAGGGAAAAATAATAATCATCCCGCGGTTTTTTTAACACTGATTAAGAAAGGTAAGGGAAAGTGGTCTTACGGTGGCATATTCAATTTTTTTAATCTAGCAAAATCCCACCCTGTCACAGTACGGGTTTTGGGGTCAATTTTTTTTGCATCATTCTTTTCCACATTCGCCACCTTTCTTTACACTACTTGAACTGGACTAACCCCTTTTCTATCAGAGAAGGGGGAAATAATACCTGCATTAGCACTTAAGCACTTCCTTCTACACATCCTTGAGATAGGGGTTTATCTCCTGTGGTTGACTGTGGGTTTTTCACTCCCCTCCATCAATATTTTTTGAGTGCAAAAAAAAGGGTAAAACCCTTTATGTCCGCAAAATCCCCCGAGACTTCTTTTTGTTTCCTAAAAAAAGCTAGGACTGGTGCTCTTGTCAACGTCAAAGAAAAAAACAATTACGGAAAGGGATCATTTTGTTCAAGGGAAGCATACTTTAAATACAGGAAAGGTTTAAGTTCAAAACACTGGGGGTGTGTCAAGACGGCACGGTTTCTTTTCATGGGCCCCAGCTCCTCAAGTTCAGTCTTGAATTCATAAACTTGTTAGCACTTCTTCTTGGGGCCCTCCTCATCATCACTCCAATCATCTAAATCCCAAAACCGACTCCATGTGTCCACACCTGCATTCTCTTCCAGAACTCAGAGGAAAACCATCAACAATATCAATATGAACAGGATTTACAGTCATCAAATTTCTTTTTAGCCTCATACCATTAAACGTAACTTTTCATCCATAAACCCCAAAAAACTTACCTGTTCCACATCAATTTAAAGGGTTTTCCTTTCAAAGGAACGGTCTGCCAAGGGTCATGGGACCTCTTTTTCCCCTCCATCCCAAGACTATAAAGTCAACTGGAAAGAGAATTTTTCTACTTTCACTAGGACATTTTCCCAATCCCTCTTGGGTATTTGATGCTCCTATACAAGCTGCAAGGGAACATGAGTTCCCTTGCACCTCCAACCCAATTTCCTAAAAATAATAAGGGGATTAAATTTATACTTGCACCAAGCAATAAAAACTTTATAAAAAGAAAATTGCCTAGGTGCAAGGAACTAAAACCCCCTGATTTTTTTGTTTTCTTGGGCAAATTAGGTACATCATTCTGAAGATCATTTAACATTCCCCGTAAGCTCACTGGTTCATTCCCTTCAATTTCCTCTTCTTTGTGAGTAAATCCTTCATGAACCTAGCATAAAGATGGACTGCTGAAGTGCCTTACAAAAGGAATGGTAATTTGCAATTTTTTTAAAAACTTTTAAAAAAATTTAGAAATTTTGAACCAATGTTGTTGCCTTTACCTTTCTGGGAAAAGGAAAGGAGGAACATAGCTTTCACTTTTTTGAATTTTTTCTTTTGGTTTTCCCCTTCCTTTTTTTTCCCTTAACTTTCTCTAGTTACCTCCCCTTCCCAAGTTTTCTATCAACAATTCCTTTCCCCTTCTTAGTATAATAGCATTTACCCCCTTAGGATTCTGCTCATATTGCAGGAAAAAACCCAATGGGGTATTACCAACTGTTAACATTTAACTAAGCGATTTTCAAAATTCCTAATGGTGGGTGTTGATTTTTCAAAATTGTGTCAGTCTTTTGCATAAACTTTTCATGAGTTTTTTCCTTTTAGACTGACCTTGCGAGAAGAGTTTTTTTAAAAAGGATTTTTGAGGGGAGTATTTTATTTGGGGCCTTGCTTTTTAAATCCAAGGGGTTTTTGTGCGTTTTATCATTTCCCATGAAAATTTGGGTGGTTTGCCACCCTGGATTGAGGTGTTGAATAAGGGTCCTTTATTACCTCTTTGGAAATTGTCACAAAATTTCTTGCTCTCCATGGGAAAAAGGGGGAAAAAAGTTTCCAGATGGGGGACTCAAGGTTTAGTGTGGGCCTGCAAACCACAACAAAAATTTGATTAACATTAAAAAAGGGTAAAGGTAGTTTACTTACCTGGGCGGTAAGAGCAAAATCTGAGCTGTTTAAGGGGTTCCATTTTATTACAGATAACACCTAGACTTACCCCTTTTATGTTGCCCAATTTTTTGCATAGAGGCCATTTCATCTATCAAAGCCACCCACATTCTTACTCATTTGGCACCACCAAAGCGCACTACCAGAGATCTCAATGGTCATCTAAACTGAGATAGAATATCTCAAAAGGGAGATTATCTGGGAAACTATGAGGGGGGCCATTTTCTAATTTACCCTTGAATCTTCCCAGCTTCATAAAGGGATTCACCACTAAACTTGTAGTTTGTGATGTCATTTCTTAAACCACAGTCAGCGGTGGAAAAAATCTCCTAAAAAAATTTGATGAGAGATCAAACCCCGGGTTTCAGAGTCTTGTGGAATGAATTGTCCCCAAACCCTATTTTTCCTAAGTTAAAAGGAAATTTTTAGCCAATTTCTCATTAGATACATTACCATTTTCACTGTATTTCAAAATTGAAGAATACGGGAATATGCTCACAGATTTCCCTTTGATACCCCAAATTGGTTTGATCGAACCATTTTAACAGTCTGGTTTTTAAAATCAAAAATTGTTACTTGAAATTTTCTTTTTGATTGCAGGACCTAAACAACAGGGACCGTGATTCCCGAAGGCCTACCAACACCCTAATCCGATTGTTGTCTCATCTACCATTTCCTTTCTTTCCCCTTCTTCTCACCCTTCTAAGTTGTTGCAAGGTGCGTTCTATCTCAAGATTAATTTGGTAGAATTCAGCCTTCTACTTTGGGGATAAAAAGAAAATTCAAAGAGAACAGAAACGATCACACAATGATAAAAAAAATTAAATAACAAAACAATTGCCCTAAATAACAATAGAATCTGGATGGTCTAAAATTTAACTTTCCCCCCCAACGGGGCCCAAAAACTTGACCCTGCAAAAAGAATATAAAATGAGGGGGAATAAATACCGGGAAATGTACCGGGTCGACAATAATAAAGAAGAAAAGTGCGAACCACAAGTTTTATAAGAATAGACCTATATCAATTTCACATTATTTTTGGCAATGAATTTATGAAATTGAATGAAAATTTTACTAAAAGCTCAAAAGAGAATTGGTTTTTTAAAAAAGATAATTGGGTGGGAAAAAAAATCCACCCAATTCCCAATCATATTTGTATGTTATAATAACTCAAACTATAGGATTTTTTCCCAAAAAATAAAAAACCTTAAACCTTTTTTCAAGTTTTAAAGTAACATTACCCCCAATTTTAAATTTTTAAAGCTCCCCCTAATTAAAAACAAATGAGGATTCAACATAATCAAAATTTTCCCAATTAATATTCCTAATACTTTAAATAATTTCTCCAACCCTTTGTGAAAAATTTAAAAAAAGTAGCGTGAAACACTTAGGTCAAAATTTTTAATAAAATTCAATAACGCGCTTCCCATGAATTTTTTAAATCTTTCTTGGGAAACCCGATAAAACCTAAATTTCTCTTCGAGTCATTTTTCATTCCCATGCATTTATTTCAATAACAAAATCAATTTTATAGAGGACTTCTTATATGAAAATTCCTATACAATTCCAAAAACTTAAAAACAATGATCATTTTTTTTGAATTAGGCTTCACATGTTTCCCCAAAAGGATATTTAGAACATTATAGAAGAAATTTCATAAAAAAAAATTAAATAAATAGGCAAAGGAATTCATATTGAATAAAAAGAATAAAATAATAAATGGCAAAAAGAAAATAAAGTAAATGAAAAATTGCTATAAACTTTAAGAGTTTAGAAAACAATCTTCAAAATGATTTCCCGAAATTTTTCAATTGAAAGCAAACTTCAGCAAAATAACATTCTTTCTTTAAACTAAAAAATTTTAATAACATGAAATGTAAAGGGAAATTTAAAAAAATTAAAAACCCAAAGTTTTCCCAAAGGGGAAATTTTAAGATTTAAAAGAGAAAACAAAGGGTCAAAACGGATGCTAAAACAAATGTACAAAATGAATGTCAAAAAAAAAGGGTGATGCTCTCAAGGTTTACACAAGGGGGCATTTATAATCCAAAGAGGGGAGGATAAGGGTTTATCTAAAGAGGGAAATTAAGTCACAAATTTAAATTTAAAAACGATTTTGGAAGGGTTTTCGCAGGGTATCCGAGGCAATGTAGGCCCGGGCCAAGCTGGCGTTAAAGCCCTTTTGAGGGCCGTTTAAAAGTAGGCCCTGAAGGCCGGGGCCTTTGGGAGAGGCCAGCCTAAAAACCCGGGCCTTTTAACCAATCCTCCACCGCTTCTTCAATTTTGTGAAAAACTCCTCCAATTACTTGTAATTTATTTTGGGGCCTCAAAACCTGAATTTCACAAATAAAAACCATTAAATAAATTTCTTTATATTTTTTTATAAAATTGAAATAAAAATTTTTAAAAAAATCCAAAAAAAAAATATAATAAAAATGATCTTATCACTGAACAACCCCCAATTCGGAATTCATAGAAGGGGGGAAATTTGGAAAAAGAAAACTCACTCCCCCCCCCCACATAAGCACCGGAATCATTTACCAAAACTCAGATTGCCCAGCCCCTCACCATGGGCATAGCACTGCACCGCCACCAGGACATGATTAAAGAAGTGCCAAAAAATGGTCCCTTTTCAGCACCTCCAACCATCGCAACTCTTTCCCCAACATCAAAGGCCGATTTCATGCCTAGCAAAGTTTGGGTGATGCACAAGTTTGCACCCTCAATCAAATATCATCTTAATCAGTTTGAGAAATAGCCAAGTAACAATTCTTCAGGAATCTCCTTAACCAAATACTCAAAATCTTCAATGTATTGAGCCATAGACGGGGTTTGTCAAATGGTAGCTGAGGGCTCATACAAACTAAGGCACCTACTATGCACAATAACAACTCACGTTTCATCATCTTCGATGTCAAGTGAGGAAATCATTGATGAAGAGTGGATAACCAACAGACAGCTCATCCTTCCATGAAGATGAAGGTGAGATGAACTTTGATCACAGAAGAAAGGTGTGTGCTTGCTAAGTACATGGGGTTTCCTCAGATTTTTAACTGTAAAAAAGGGGAAGATGATGGAGAAAAGGTGATGACGATGATCTATAAACCCTTAAACAATCACGATGCTTTCGAAAAGGAAGCAAGAAATCGAGAAAAAGGGAAACCCATACAACCCAAGGGCAGTGAGGTCAAACTTCCGGCCGTTTACACGACGAGGCAGGAAGGGGCGCCAATGAGCTCTCGTATGTCCTCGTTCCAGGTGCGGCACTGAAGGTTCTTTACTTTCATAAAGAAGGAAAAGGAAAGTAGAAGGGGGCTGATTAACAGGAGAAGGATGAAGGCTAAATTGGGAATTTCACAAAAATAGTGTTTTTGTCCAGTACCAAATTACACATGGTACAAATATATTGATTTTGTCCAGTACTATATTAATTTTTTTGCCCAAAGTACTTTCTTCATGGGTGGCAACTAACAGTGGGCAAAAAATTTTGTCCTATCTAGTACCGAATTCTAATGCCAACCAAACGCTACCTTTGCTAACTGTGTTCACTTTAACATGCTTTTAAGGAAGTTACTGGTTTGATGATTCGTTAGGGAATACCTTTAGAATAACAAAATGAAAATAAAAATTTTTGGTAATTAATGTATTTATGCAAATGGATCTTAAAAGTATTGACTATGTTTTCGCTCTTGTTATTCTCAATACTCCATTCTAGGTTGCTCATTTTAAGTTCAGAGGTTTGATAGCAATATAAAAGCATAACACAATATTTCACTTAAGATGTGAATACTAAGTATGTTTATGTAAATTGTCGTTTATAGAGGAGCATTATATTGGTCTTCTCATTAATAATTCTAAATGGATATTCGGATTAGGAAAATAGGCACGTTATGTAACAAGAGGGAATAATCAGTAAGTAAGGAGAGATTGAAACCTTATTTTTCAAAACATTTGCTAGAACTTTGAAATCCATAATTAGCTACGTACATAGAACGTCATTAACTATCGATTTATAAAATTATTTTAGCCTTTTCATTGTTTAATTTAGTAATTAGTCTAGTATATGCTTGTTAGGTTGTCACTATCATTATAAACTTGACTTGCATTCGACCAATAAACCTTAACAACTTGTAGCTTGGTAGTTGTGGCTTAGTCGCTGTTTCCCCCTTTTCACTGCTCAACCTTGGGCCTGTAAGGTAAATTTGGAACTTTACTATACCAATATGCTATGGCTCCCAGTGTTACAAGTTGTGCGCATCAAGTAATACTCTACCAAAGGATGACTGATAGGAATCAAAATCCGACAAGACTTATCATTATGGCAATAACTAAAGGATTTCGAATCTTGGCGATGAGGACCCATTTTGAGCAAATCGACCCTGGAATTATTCGTTTACTAACCTCTTTTATCTTATTCATGTATTTTAATATTCCAACAGGAATACTTATCATGCTTTACAGGGCAATGGACAAACTCACTTAAACTCAGCTTGTGGGTTATCCATGGACCGACCTGAACCGGCGATGAGTTGGGCCGATGGATCCTATAGAAGACCGGCATCTTGAAGAGCATTTCTTTTATGTATTTTTCATTTTTATGAACTATTTTTGGTTATATTTGGTTTTGGGACACTTTTATTTCCTTGTAATTTTCATTTAGGGCTAGCCACCTTAAAAGTGACAAACTTGTAATTTTGAGCACTTTTTAACCCTAGGAGTAGCAAGTATAAATACTTGCTTAAGAGAGGGTTTGAGGAGGCTTATTTTGCAGAACAAACACTTCACATTTCGTGAGAGGGCTTAGGGTTTTCCTAATTCCAAATTCTCTTATCAATTTCAATCCCAAGAAGTTGAAATTGTGGCGAGTGCAACATCTTGAAATTGTGAGTTATATCAATTTCATTTTGTTGTGATTTCTTTTCTTCTCTAGTGTGTCATATCTAGTTATGATTTGAGATAGTTCTTGGTCAGAATTACTTGTTGTATTCACGAATTCGTATGCTTATTTGAAGGAATTATCATATTGATCCGATTCTTCTTGAGGATTTCCCTTGTTAACGTGTTCTTCAATTTTGGAAAAGGGATTGTTTTGTTACGGTTTTTTTCTTTGTCAAATTGAGGCTTCATTTGCGTGGATTACATGAAATTAGAGTGTTGTTAGAAGCATTTTCATTGAAGTATTCTGTTTATATCATTGGTTGTTTGAATTTCATCCTTTCATCATTAGGGTTCATTTGAAAAGTGCCATTTTTGGATCCGATTTTGCCTTGACTTGAGATAGTTATTCTTAAGTCTTTTGGATGTGCTTTTAAGTGTGTTTAGGCACATCAATGACCCAATTGTAGTAGTTATATGGCGACTTAGAAAGGGTCGACCGTTCTTTTTAGCAATGGATCAAAGTGGCAGCAGTTGACCAGTTGCTAGTTCGGTCGAGCAAACCTCACTCACAGTAGCTTAAGCAATCACTCCTTTTGTAGCCTTGTTTTCATACACACTAGGCTTGTAAGTATATGTATTGAGGTTCATTTTATATCATCGCACGGTTATAGTCTCTGAGGGCATACTCTAACATGTTGGTTTGCGGAATGGAATACAATAAGGATATAATTATAATTCTTGAATAATAATAATAATAATAAACTATCCTTTATAATTCTTCTAAGATTTCATAAGTAAAAATAGAAATATATTAAAAAATAGTTATTTATTGAAATTCCTTATTTCATAATCATAACTATTTTATAAATCAAACATAAAAATAAATTTAAAAAAAAAAGAATAATATTTTATTATATCCTTATAAAATCAACCAAACTATCAAAAAGAATCTTATAAGATCTACAAAAGCTTTTTATAGCAATCTTTAATTTTTTATATGTACGTATATATTTTGTATAGTAAATCTATCCCCGTCAATTCAATGTTTTATATCCCATACAAATTCGTTATGTGATCTTCTCCTTGTCTTCTATTTTCAATTTTGTTTGTTGCTATATTGTCCTGTATATTGCGTTTGCCTAGCATAGCATTGTTATGTGGCCGTTCTTGAAATTTGAGAAGTCATTCTACACATTTCCTTTTAACAATGAGACAACCTTAAACTTTTTGAGACAATTGCTCAGCTTCCATGTCCCATTTAACCGTCCACTAAACTTAAAAAACTTTAATTTGTCTCCCATAACATCGATTTTCTTTCAGACTTGGTTATGAGCATAGGCATGGCTCCGTTAAAAATCTTGCATGCCTCTTCGGCAAAAGTCACGCTTACGCTCCTTCTATTCCACATGTGTTCTTCTATACTCTTAACCTACAGAAAGGAAAACGAATATATATATACATATATAGAACTCACTTATTTCGTAAGGATTTATAATTTCTAAATTGGCAATTGATGAAAATATGTAGAATCATAGTTGACAATCTCACCTTAAGATGGGGATATAGTTTTTCAATTTTTCTTCTATCCTTTATCGAGTAACTATGCGATAGCCTCACTGATAGCCAACTTGTCACAAATAATGAAAATGAACTATATATATATATATATATTGTGTAATGGAATTTCGGAGATTATAATAGTACATCCATAAGACTCGTTGATAACAAGCAAGTACATAATCACAATAATAATGTGTAAGCAGCACATACATTAGTCAGTGGAGTGATACTGCTTTTAATTCAATATTATAGAGAAACCTTATACAAAATCTTGAAAGTAAGACTGCATTTTAATTATAAACTATACATACTACAAGAAAATTAACTTTTAGAGATAAATTTCTATATCTTAAAGTAGTAATTCCATTGCAAAAAATCTTTAGAGATGGAATTTCTGTCACAAATTTCTATTATAAAAATCATTGTCACTATTAGCGATGGATTGTACATCGGTTGCAAATTTGCAACAAAAAAATCTATCTCAAAAGCTAATAAAATTTGCAATAAAATAGAATCAAAGATAAAAAAGTTCCATTGTAAATCAACCAAATTCCATTAAATTATAATCAAATTATTTTAATTAAAAATATGATAACTCAACTAAAGCACTTTATACAGTGATGATTTCACTCTCACATTAAGTTACTAATTATTCTTTATTAGCACAATTATATCACTTTTAATTGAAACTTCCCAATGGATCACTCATTCTAGTAGTATTCTTTTTCTAAGCATACTAACTTTTGTATTTTGTATAAGTCATATCCGCAATACCAATCTATATTTTGTAAATTAAAGTGGCATTTTTTTACACAAAACTATAATATATAACAAAATATCTAACTTATAATAAATTATACATAGTAATAATTTAAATATTTTATTTTATTATTAAAAAATATTTATTTATATTATATAAATTTATATATAATAAAACCTTACTATATAAACCTAATCACTTAATACTTTATAAATATATTAAAATGATATAAATATATCAAATAATGTATATATTCTATATTCAAGATAAAAAAATTATATTACGTATATGCAATATAATTATATCATTATTTATGTATATATATAAATTCCTTTTAAAGTTAAAATTAATCTATCTCTTAAAGTCAAGGTCAATGCAAAAATAAAAGTGGGAACAAATTTGTGACAGTTTTTCAAAATATAGATACAACGATAAAATTTTAATTATTTATCATTATAATACTAGAAAGGTAAGTTTATATCTTTGATATTTAGAGATAGATTTGCAATAATAATCTATAAATAAATACTACGCCAAAATTTTTTTTTTTCCCAAAATAGAATCAGAGACAAAAATTGTGATAAAATTAAATCCCTTGTAAATCCATTAGTAATCTTTTCCTAAATTTCATTACAATAACTAATAAAATTGTAAAAAAACATATCATTTTCACATAGCCACAAATCTGTTGCAAATCCATCACCGATTAATTTTTCAAAGATGGATTTTTTCTATTGCAAAATTTCTGTCTCTAAAGCCTTATTTCCTTATAGTAATAGACACCCTATATGAAGTTTTTTAAGTTTACTACTTTTCAATTATGTGTTATTATGAAACCTATATGAAGTTTTGAAATTGTCCTTGATCCTCCACTTGCTGGATAGACTTGATTTTTAAATGGCTTTTAGGATTAGGGTTTACGTGATGATTTGGGTCCTTTAAGCCCGTTGTAACTAGGCTTTGAGGGTTCCACTCCTGCTATTAGCTTAACAAATCCATGTATTCAAGGAAAATTGTAAGATTTATGAGGAAATAAAAATTTGGAGGGGAATGGCGTTTTTAAGAAATCGGGGTTTTTGAGATTCAAAAACATTTCACAAATTCGCCCCCCCCCTTTCCTTTTTGAGCTTTTTTTTTTTTTTTTTTTGGGGGGAAATTATTATGCAAAATTTTGGTTTAAAGTTTTTGAAATGTATCCAATCCAAAAATTTGTGAAACAAAAGAAAAATTTTTCCCCCTTTTGGGTTTGGAAAAAATTGTGGAGTGGAGCATAAAAAAATAGGTCACAGACTTTGTAGTTGATGGGTTAAAATTGAAATTGGGGAAAATTTCATATTTTCCCCCTTTAATGGGGTTTGGGTTTAGGGGTTTAAAATCCCCCGTCATGATCTATTGGGCTTGACTTGAGAAAAAAAAACTTTCTTTTTTTCCCCTAGGATAAAGTGCTGTGTTTGGGGTTTCTAAACAATCCCAAAACCCCTTTAAATGCCGTAATGTGTACATTTTTCGGGCAAATTTTTGGAAAAACACTGGTAGGACTTTTTAAGTTGTTTTTTTTGGGGAAAGTAATATCCACACCAAAAAGGCAATAGAAGATTAAATTTTTTACAATGGGAATTTTGGGGTTTGGGCCCATATTGGGATAAAATATAATAGCAAAATTTTTGGAGGGAAAAAGGGAAAAAGGGAAAGTTAGAAAACTTGACTTTTTCGGGGGGTTTTGGGAAAAAACAAAAAAAAAAAAGGGGGAAACCTTTTCCATCCCTTTTTGGCTCCTTTATGTGTCGTAAAACGGGAATTAAAAAATTTTTTCTAGTTTAATTTAAATTTTTTCCCCTTTTTCCCCCCATGTTTTTCCCCCCCTCCTCACCATGGTTTTAAAATAAAAAGGAAAAAACCCCCCCAAAAATTTTTTGTAAAATCCCCCTTCCCCCGTATCATCAAATGTATAAAACCTTTTTTCCAGAAAAAATGGGGAACCCTATGAAATAAAAGCACTGGCCTTGTCACGACCTTCGTTTTTGTTTCCGGATGATTGGGGGCCCCTTTAGTTACCTAATAAATAAGCCCAAACAAAAAAATTTTTTTTTTGAGGTTTTAAAAAATTTTTTGGATGGAGGGGTTTGGGGGGCCCAAAAGGGTAGGGGAAAAATACAAACAAAATTTTTTGCTTTTTGATAATTGGGGAAAATTTTTTGCCACCCAAATTTAAAAAAATTTAAAAGGATTCAAAATTCCCCATTCTAAAGGTGTAAAATTTAACGTAGATTTATATAAAAAATTTTAATTTAAAAACCCAGGGAAATAGCCCAAAGGGGGGGGGAAAAAAAAAAAAAGGAAAATCATTTTTTCGTAAAATTTTAATTCAAAAATTTTCATTTTGAAAACCAATTCCCCCAAAAAGATGAAAGGGGAAAAAAATAGCGGAACAGGGTAGAATAGAAAAATAAAAATTTAAAAAAAACCCAAAAAAAAAAAAATGGGAAAAAAAATAAGAATAATAATAATTTTTAAAAAAACCCCTTTAAAGAAAATAAAACAGGCCCCTTTTTTCCCAAAAAAATTTTCCCAAGGGGAAAAAATTTTGCTACCTGTATTTAAATTTTGTAATTTAAGGTAGTTTAAAATGTCTTCCCCTTTAAAATTAATTTCAAAATCAAAACATAATAAAAGAGTTCGTAAAAAATTTGTAGCAAAACTCTCATGCCCTCACTTATCTTTAAAATTTTCCCCCTTTTTTTCCCGGTAAAACCACTAGCATGTGTCTATTTGTTTTTTAAAAAAAGGGTTTTTAAAAAAAAGTTTACAAGAAAGTAAAATTTTTAAAAACCCGTTAGTAAAGGTTTTTTTTTTTTCCATGCTATCAAGAAAATTAATTTAAACATTTGAATGCATTTTACCCATATGTAAAACCCCCAAAAATCTTTAACCCTTTGGAAGGGGGTATATATAGGAAAAAGGGGTTTAAACCCCTCTATCCCAAAGGGTTTAAAAAAAAAAAATTTTAAAACATTAACTTTAATTTTCCCAAACCCCTTTGGGGGGGAGATTTCACAAAGTTTTGGTTTTTTAAACTTTTCAAAGAGGGGAAAAAATTGTTTTTAAAAAATTTTTAATATTACTATGCCCAAAAGGGTTGGAAAATGGATAGAAAATCAAAACTCAACCCCCCCCTTAAAACGAAGAATTTCCCCGAACTTGGCCTAAATTTGAGGGTGTTTTTTTTTTTTACTTATGAAGCAGGGGGAAAGCGTTTAAAAAAACGAATGAATATAGATTGGTTTCACAACAACAAAAAATTTTCTTTGTTTTCCAAATTCGGGGTTGCGCACAACGGTAAAGGAGAAAAATTCTCTCTCAAAATGTATTCAATGTAGAAAAAAAGAAACCCCTAGCTTATCTGCCCCAAAAGAGTATTTATATTTCCCCCGTAAAATATCTAAAAGGGAAAAATCTATACGTAAAAACGGGGAAAAAAATAATAAAAAACACTTCAAATAATCGGTCGCATCCCACGGCCTTGCCCGGGGCCCGTTTTATGTTTCGGGGAAATGTAGGGGGCAAAAGCCCCGGGTCGCATACACCCCGTATCTCGGGGCCCGGTATTTTTCTAGGCATGAAAGCGAGCACAGTAAAGGGTCTCATACACGGCCGTGCCCCTGGGCCGTGTATTTTTTCTGGAAAAGTGATGAACAAAAGTAAATGGTCGCATAAAAAGGCCGTCCCCTTTGGGCCCCGGTAAGCTTCTGTGAAAAATTCACTGGAACACAGGGTTTGGGTTCGCGGGCCCCGTCCCTTTGGGTTGTGTAAGTTTACAGGTTGCATACACGGCCCCTTTCCCCCTTAAACCCCTTGTAATTAGTGTTCTCCACGATACTCGAAACATTCTTTTCCCACCAAGGAAAAAAACTCGCCCCTGAGTTCGTTGGGGAAAAAGGGGTTGGTCATCCTCATAAAATGGGGGAAAAAATCCGCCATTTGAAGGTCTTGGAGATTCTCATGTTTTCCGGGGGGCCCAAACCCAACAAAACCCCCGTTTTTCCATTAATCTTGGCCACTATTTTTAAAAGGGCTTTTATTTTTTTGGGTTCCCAAATTGGGCTTTAGGGTGCCCAGGGGAAGCGTTCTTTCCTTAAGAACCCACCTCACGGGGCCCTCCCACCCGAACAACTTCTTCTTCTTAACCCATCGGCTGCCTTCTTATAGCGCTAATTCCTTTCTCAATTTTTTTCTTTGACTCACGCCAGGTGTTTTGCTCCCTTTTGGCCTCCACACCTTTGGGGGGGAAAAATAGGTCCAGGCGTGAGAAGGTCCCTTTGGGTGTAGACCACTGAAAGGAGATTTACCGGAGTTTGGGGATCGGTTTGTTTTTAGGCAAACTCTGCTTGAGAAAATGCCGGCCCTCTTTTGGTTTTGGTTTCCCCCACGTTTATTTCTTATCAGATTGCCAAGGGTCCTTTTTCCCCCCTTTTGGGTTTTTTGCCCACGGTTTGGGGTGGGTGTGCTGTAAATTTGGGAGGGATGTTGAAAGTACCAAAGCGTCCCCAAAAGTGGCTAAGGAATCGGGTGTCCCTATAAAAGTGATGGTTTTGGGGAACCCCATGAAAAGGACTACCTCCGTAAAAAAAAAATTTGGGCTACATTCTGAGCATCCCCCAATTTTTTTACAGGGGATGAAGTGACCCATCTTGGCAAACCTGTCCACAACTACAAAAAAAAGTGTCAGCACCTCTTTGGGTTTTTACGGGGGAAAACCTGGGAGGGAAGTCCATGGTAGGTGATAGACCCCATTTTATATTTCCAATCTTTATAGTAAAAATTGTGTTAAAAAATTTTTGATTTTATGAAATCAAAAGGGAAAAGGGTTTCTTTAATTCTAAAACGTGAAAAACCCGGTTAAATGGAGTAAAGGAGCTAATTCAGTTTTTTTAAGAAAAATTTAAACTACAATTTGGATCAAGAAAAAGGAATTACACCACCGGGGGAAAGCAGGGTTTGAGGCAGGGCCCAAAGGTTTAAAATCGTTTTTAAAACACTGGACAAAAGGCAAAATGGGGGCCCTTTCAACAGAGAGGAAAAACGGTTTAAGGCACGGCCGTGGGGGAACCGTGGGAGAAAGGTGTTTAAAGCCGGGGTGGAAGCTGGGTGTCCCAACAAAAGAAAGGTGGGAAACTTTAAACCAGATAAAAGGCCCTTGAAATCTACCATGGTAAAAACCCGTGGTACACACTGGAAAACAAATAAAGATTTGAAGTTATGCACAAAATGAAGGCCCCGGCTTGAAATCGGGTTCGTGTGGGGAAAACCGTGGTTCATCTGGGCGGGGAAATGAAGATTTGAAAATATGCACAAGGATGGCACGGCTTGACCCAGGGCCCGTGTTTTGGGGCGTGCCGGGCCCGGGACGAATTTTTAAACTTCTCAAAAATCTCCCGGGAAAAGGGGGAAAGATATTTTCGTATCTTGCTGCAAAAGTTCACATGCCATCTCCCTAACAATATAAATAAAACCCAAACCCAAAAGGGGGTTTAAAGGACAACTTTTTAAATTCTTTGAATCTGGAATCCCCTTGGGGGGACAAAAAAAGGGAAAAACGGGGGGCCCAGAGCGGGCCAAAAAGGGTTCTTATTTTTTTCATCTTTTTTTTTTCGTTTTGTTGATGAAAGGAGTAGCTAAGCAAATTTTTCTACCCCAAAGGGGTTCCTAGATGTTTAATTCTCCCCCGAATTGTGGGGTCTAATTGACTTGTATTTATTCTTTTCTTTGTTTTCCGGGGTTTTCATATATCTTCAAATTTCATTTTGTCTTTATTATCTTTTTTTAAATTGGAGAAAAGAGCCCCTTTACTAAATTTGCAATTTAAAATATTTTGTCAACTACATGTAAAATCCGAAATTTGTTTGATTTTTTTATTTCTTAGTGCCGCAAAAACATGTTTGGTTTTTTAAAAGAGATGATCGAATTCATGTTAGGGGAGTGTGTTCATGTTTAAATGGTTTATCTTATAATCTACGGAATGAATTGGGGGTTTCCTTTTAGATTTTAAAGGTTTTGGGATAATTAAACCCCTATGCGTTTGTCTGGGGTTTTTTTAAATCAAAAAGAAAAAATAATTAAAAAGCGCTTGTCTGGGGTTACCCGAGGAAGAAAGGAGGATAGGTTGTTAGAGCTTGTTAATAACCATAACCATTTTTCCCCTGGGAAACAAGAAAAGAAAAATTTTTGCACGATGATAAATTTCCCTAAAATTAAAACATTTGATTCCTTTGGCAGGCTTTTTATAAATATACAACTTTCTTATCTTTTTTTAAAAACTTTTTTTTCAAATTCAAAAACCAAACCCCCCTTTTTCCCCTTTTCCTTTTATTCCCCCCTGAATAAAAATTTAATTTTAAACCCAATCTTTGGTTTCGACCTACCCCACCACTATATGCAAATCATAAAATTTGGGCCCCGGGTGGGTTTTTATTTTTGTTGGATTCGACACCCATCAATAGGTCTTCCCAATTGTTCTCGAAGGGAGTGTAGATTTCCCGTATTCTGAGAGTCCCCCTTCGATTTTTGACGGATGTGGGCAGTGTGCACTACCCGACGGGACATCCCTGCGCAATGGGGCCCAATAATACTTGCCGCCCCCTGCTGTATTTTTTCCCCCCCCAAAAAATTTTGGCCCGGGCGAGTCCCCCCCCCATGGAGATCTGGGATACCTTCTTCTCTCAAGGAGGAGGCCGGGATAAATATTGGGTTTTCCCTCATAAAAAACCCCTCCAGAATATAAAAACTGTCTTTGGGGTTTCCGGGTTGGTCCCCCTTTTTCCAGGTGGGCCCCAAAAATTCCTCATCGTTTCAAAACAGCTCCTTAACTATTCAAACCCCCCCACCTTAGCCCCTCAAAGTCATAGTAAATCCCCCTTTCCCGGTTTAAGTCGTCGGCCCCCTTTGTTCTGAGCCCCGTTTTATGCATCAAAAAAAAAGGGAAAACTTTTTGCAAAAATTTGAAACCCATGGGCGGCTGTCTTTGCAATGCGGGTCTGTTTGCTCAGGTGTTTCAAGGAAACCCACAATAAAAAATAAAAGTACGAATTCCTTGCCCACCAAATAATCTCCCACATTTCAAGGCCTGACCACGGAGAAAAACTCCTTGCATATGTGGAACCACTTCCCCTGGCCCCCAGAGTTTTCCTAAAAAAATGCAACAGGCCCTCTTCTCTTGAGAGATTACCGCCCCAATCCCCCACACTACTAGAAACACAATAAAATTTGGGATAATTTTTCGAAGCCCGGAAAGGGGCTAGCCCCGGGCCTACATAGTCGCTCTTTGAGCACAACGAACCCCGATTTCAGTTTCCCTTTCCCCCCAATAAAAGGGCCCTTTCTTAAAAAACCATTGGGTTTGGGGAGCCGCTCCGTCTAAAGTGCGTATAAAATCGTCGGAACCCTGAAACCCTAGGAAACCCCCACTCATTGATTGATTTTAAAGGTGTGGGCCAATCTCAAAGGCCCTTAAACCTTATCCTCATTACCATGTTTTCCTTCCCCATCTTTAAAACCCCAAAAAAATTAAAAGTTTTTGGAGACATAAACACACACTTTTTAGATTGCTATAGTTTGCCCCCCTTTCAGCACCATCAAAACATCCTTCAAATGCACTAAAAGTTCCTCCCAGTTTTGCTTTTTTTACAAAATTTGTCTCAAAATATACAACAAAAAAACCCGGCCTAAAAAAGGTTTTTAAAGTACTTTTTTTATCCGCGCATGAAGGTACTGGGTGCATTGTGAGCCCAAAAGGCATGACCTTTCCATTCGTAAGCCCCTTTCGTCTTGAAGGTGGTCTTCCACTCATCCCAGGTCTTACCCAAATTTGATGGAAACCCGTTTCAAAAGGCATTTTGGAAAAACACCACTGCTCCACTCACCCGATCCAATTTGTCCTCAATGCAAGTTTTGGGGAAATTTGTCCCAAAGGTGTTTTTTTTTTAAATCGCCCCGGGCTATCCACGCACATCCCCCAACTCCCATCCTTTTGGGGTTTTAAGTAGTTGGTACGGAAACAGGGACTCAAGCTATCTCGAATGAACCTTTATCGACGTCCTGGACCTTTTCCTGTAAGACCCTCCGTTTCCTTGGGATTCCCAGTATTGAGGGGGGTTGGGAAGACTAGCCCCCCCGGCCCCAAAATCAATGTGATGCTGGATTTTCTCGCAATGGAGGAAATCCCTCCAGTAAGTTTTCCAAAACAAACTTCTCCAAATTTCCTCTAGTAATTCCTTCCCTTTTTCCCAGCATCCCGCGTTACTCATGCCTCTCCCCCATTTTCACAAATGGGGCATGCATAAAGCGGGCCCCCCCCCTTGATGTTTTTTCGGTCATCCCCCTTTAAAATTGGGGTGATGTAAGAAAGGATTTCCCTTCCCCTTCTGGTTTTTTGGGGTCGTTACCCGTTAGTGGAAATTAGGGGTTACTTCCCCCCCCTTTCTCCCCCTATACTTTTTTCCCCTTTCCCCTTTGCATGTTGGGCATCTACATAAAAATTGCAAAGGGACGGCCCCAAAAGAAAGGGTGCCCAAGCATCCATATCGACGATTTTGCAGTACACTTCATCTCGTTTTTTCTGTCGGGGAAAAAACTCTCCCATCTCCCCTTCACCTCTATTCATTCTGCCGCTTTGATCCATCCTTGGTGAAAAGGGATTTGGGGCTGCTTCCTGTAGGAAATTGGAGCTTTTTCACGACTTCCTTCCCCCCAATGGGTTTTCAAAAACCCCCATGTCGATGTTTCAAGTAAACACTCCCCCCACCAATAGTGCCCCAATTTTCAAAAACAATTGGTGTCGTTGGGGGGCAAACCCTTTTGTTTCAGTGCTAACACCCTCCCCCTTTAATTACGAAATTGGGGTTTCTACCCCATCTTTCAACCCCCTCATAGTCCTCTTCTCCCCCGCCCTGGTTCACAACACACTTCTTCCTCCTTTTCCCCTCTAAACAATTTTTAAAGGGTGCGCGTCAATTTGGGCACTCTTTTGGGACGAGCCCAGTGATTACATCAAAACCCATTTTCTTTTTCCCGGTTTTGGGCTATAGATTGTTTTGCCTTGGGGGCCCAATTCCCCCCGGGTCTTTTCCTTCCCCTTGTCTTCTCTCCTGTCCAAAACTTCCCGCTGGTTTCTAAACCCAAATCCTCTGGGTTCCCCCTCACCGTTTCCTTTACTATTATTCCCCAGGACTTTCGAAAGGGTTTTGGCCCCCTTTTTTTTTTTTACCCCCCAAAACCCTTACGCCTGTTTTTGTACCCTCTTTTCCCGCTGGGAGACCCCCGTTCTTTCCCTTCATTCAGGGTTTTGGGAACACCGTCCCCCCTATTTACCCTCTTTTCTGAGGCTTAAACCCGTCAAACAAACCGTGCCACCTGTTGCCCTCGTTTCCCTTAAATCGTTTTTTGTAACCTCAAAAAATTCCCCAAAAGTGAAATTAATGCACTGGCCTCTGCCCTTGTGGGCCCCCGCTGTTTATGTTGGAAAAGAATTTTCTCGAAAATGGGGGGCCCAAGAAATCCCTTTGGCGCAGATTCCCCTGGGGTACCTTTACCAAATAGGTTTGCCGCCCTTCCTTTTGTCTCCGGTGCTGCAATCGACCCCCACCATGCAAAAGCCTCGCCTTTCAATCTGCAAGCAACCCTTCTCCCCTTCTCTCCTCAAAAAATTTTCCATATAGTCGAAAAAACCCTTCCCCTTTCCGCCAGCAAACCCAAAAAACTCTTCTATATTAAAAATTTCCTTAAAAGAAGGGATTTACCTTAATCGGAAGTCTCCCCCATCAGCAGGGGTCAACCCTTTTGGGTGATTGGTCGATATCCACCCCCAAAAGGCCCGGGTTCCCTTTCCGGTACCCCTTCCACGAAATTTTCCCGCCGCCAGCGACACCCCCCTTCTCGGTGGTTGTTCCCTCCTCTAAAAAATTCCGTCCTCTTTCAGGGGAGCTTCCGTCAATTCTTTTTTTTCCCAGGGGTTTTCCCGGGGCAAAAAAGTCTTGAAAAGGCCGCGCGACCCGCTGTCCCCCCGGTCGATTCCAAAAACACCTCTGGGGACCGTCTTGTCCCCCACCATGGCGTCGCCCTTTCGCCACCTTCTCCAAGGTTTTTTCAAAACCCCCCCAAAGCCCCCCTCCCCCCAAGGGTTTCAACCACGGGGCCCTTGGAGCCCTTTGGGATTGGTTTCCTTCCCCCTTCCCCCATCTCGATAAAGGTCGAGGACGCGCCCCGCCATCAACACCCCCGTTACCCGACATCTCCCGGGAAATTGCCTTGGGCTCTGAAAACCAAAACGGACGCAGCGGGGGAAAAAGGGTAACGAAACAAATCCGAATATGGTTTTGGTTTTCACAAAAACAAAAATTTTCTTTATGCCAAATTTGTTGGGCGCAAACCCGGGAAAAAAGGAGAAAATTTTCTCTCTAAAATGAAATTTTCAAAGTTTAGAAAAAACGTAACCCAGCTTATCTGAAAAAAGAGTAATTTTTTCCCCCGGGTAAAAACAAAAAGGGGAAAAATCTATACGTACACGTGGAATAAATAAAAAAAATACACTTTCAAATCGGGCATACACGCCCTTTCCCCTCGAGGCCGTGTATGTTTTCTGGGCATTTTACGGGCACAGAAACCGGTCGCAAACACGGCCTTTGCGCCCTGGCCGTGTATGTTTCTGGGCATGTAGCGAGTGCATATCAGTCTCATCACGGCCTTTTGCCTCTAGGCCTTTTATGTTTCGGACAGTGATAAACACAGTACCCCCGGGCGCTACACGGCCGTGCCTTTAGGCCGTGTAAGTTTCTGTGAGAATTCTGGGGGAAAACCCCACTGGGTTGTGCGTTTGGGCCTTTCCCTTTTGGGGTGGGAGTTTTTTTTATCATGGTCGATACAGGGCCCGGGCCCCTTTTGGGCCGGAAGCTTTGTTTTTCCCCCAAGATGCCCGCATCAACTTAAATATTTTTCCAAAAAATTTAAGGGGAAATTTCGAATGGAGAATCCCTCCAAAAAAACCTTTCCATAGCATCCCCTGATGCTACTATGTAAAATTTTATGAGATGCATGATCTATTTTAGATTAAAGTTGGGTTTGTTTTAAGTGCAAAAAAATTTGATAACCTTTTAAAAATTTAAAACACATTTGAAATGCTACCTTTCCCATCCCACAATCAGTTAAAATTTCTCAAAATTTCCCTTCTACATGAAACCCTTTTAAACCCACATAATTAATTTCAATCAATACAAATTTTAATTGAAACAAAAGTATAGGCACCATCAAATAAAAAAAAACCCATGGGGAATATTGTTTGTAGGATAAAAAGGAAGAAAAATAAAATTAAAAGGGGACTAAAACGAAAATATGCCATTTTAAAATTAAATTAAAGAAAACTTTTAAAACAATTATAAAATATACGAAGTATCCCCCAAAAAGCAAGAAAAATTTTAATTTCAAACCCAAAAAAGCATGTAAACCCAATTTATTTTATTTTCGGTGTTTGGTCCTTGTTGAAATTTAAACATAAAATAACACTTATTTTGTAAATTTTCTGGATCGTAAAAACTTTAGATACAAACGCCGTCAACGTGCTTTGAGTTTTTTAATTCGGTGGTCTTCCGGTTTTTTGGCTTGAATTTATACTGGGCCCTTATAAGGACAACCCTTTAAGCCTTTCCCCTAACACTTAAACAAAGATTTTTTATTTAAATTCCCCATTAATAGTAAAAATCCAATTGAATCGGGGAAAGGCCTTCTTTTGTGCACGGAAATCCCCACGAAATCGTAACCAGAAAATAGTACGATATGGGATAAAAAAAACCATGAAAAAACTTTGATGAATTCGTACTATCGATGAATTTTTTTATAGTCCACTTTAAATTAAAAAAAATGTATAATTTCATACCACACAACAAGAAAAAATCATACTTGTTTCCCAATAAAAAGTAATTTTTTTTTAATAAGATTTTATGTAAAAAAACCCAAATTTAAAGGATATTTATATAAAGGTAAGGCCCATACATGGGTTTACTATGTAAATGAAATTAAATTTGTTTTAAATTACCCCAAAAAAATAAAAACTTTAAAAGGAAAATTTAACAATTTAATGGGAAAAAATATAAAAATTAAAAGTAAACCAAATTAAATAATAGCCTAAATAAAAAAATTTAAAATATAAAAATCTTTATACCTTTAAAAACACTAATGTGAAACCCCTGAAAAAGTGCTATGACTCCACCCAAATACTATTTGGGGAAAATTACTAAAAATTTCGTAGTATTTGGGGGGTAGCTAAAAACTCTTTTAATATCACTCGACCCATAATTTTTAAGCTTCATAAGTATAGATCCTCTTTTTTAAGTCCATTTTTTTCACATTATTATAGTCATTTTAAAGGGTTTTTTTAATGAAATTTTTTCTTTTTTGATGTTATTTTGGTCATTTGAGTTGTGTAAATTGGGTTTTTTCCAAAAACATTTCATTGGTCCCCAAAGTTTTTGGGCCCATTTGGTGCCCTTTTTATTTTAATTTGGGCCCTTAAGGTTTTAAGGAAAAACCCTTTCCTAATTTATTTTTTGCCTTTTTATTTAGTATGTGAGTTTAAAAATTTTTCTAATAATTTTGATTTTTTTGCGTAAAATTGGAATTTTAAGGGGCTTTTTTCCCGTTTTGCATATTTTCCACCCAAAACCCTAATATTGAAAAATTTAAATAAAAAAAGGTTTTTTTTTAAAACTTTTCTTAATCCTTAGTTACTTTTTTTTTTTTAAGAGTAAATTGAAGAAAAATTTTATTTCCTCCCCCTTTTAAAACATTGGCCCTGGGGATTGTTGAAAATCTTCTTTTTATTTTTAAACACTTTTAAACCCCTTTTAAAATCACCCTTTTAGGGTTTAATTTTTTGTTGCAAAATCCCAATAGTCAATGTTTGGGAAACCATTGGGTCCCATTTTTTGGAAACCCAAAATAAGAAATTTAAAATTTAAACCTTGCACTTTTCATGTTTTTTAAATTTAAATTAAAGAGAAGGGTTAAAATAGAACCCTAATTTCTTTATTTTTGTATTAATGATGTATACAATTTCCTTTTGTTCATGTGTTTTCATGAAACAAAGAAAATCTAACACTAAATTTTCATCCCAAAGAAATTTAAAAGTTTTTCCAAAGTTTCCAAAAACTAAAAAGGAAAAAAAAAATCCTTTAAAAAGGAAAAATATAACAACCCAAAAAGATTATGCTCTTACTTTTCGGGGAGTGTTGGCTTGGTTTTTTTTCCCCTTTTTTTTTACTACTAGTTTTTCCCCCCTTTTTTCTTTCCCCCCATTTTTTTTGCCTCCCCGGCCACTCTTTAAACCCCCTAACTCCCCCAAACCCCTTCTTATTCCTTGGTTTTGGAAAAAGGGTTTGGGTCCTTCCTTGGTTTTTCAAAAGGCGGTCGATGGTTTCCCTGTAAAAAGAATGGAATTGACACTATGGGGGTAGTTTTTATTTGTGTTAGGTGTGGGGGTGGGAAAAAGGTGTTTAATTTTTTTAGGTTGTGGTGTTGAAAAAGGAAAGGGGTTGAGTGGGGCAAGGGGAGGGTGATGGTTGGAAGGGGGAGTGGAAAAGGGGGCGGTGGAGGGAGGGGCCCATGGTGGGAAATTTGGTTTAGTTTTGGAAATGAGTTTTGTGGGTTTTAGATGAAGGGGAAAAAGAAAGTAAGGGTGAAGAGAAGGTTTATCAAAAAGAGAGGTGCATGTTTGCTTATCCCCAAGCTTTTTTAAACCCCTCTTAATGTCATGAGATTTTTAAAGGGTTAATTAGGGAACAAAGGGTTGGGCCTTTTTTGGTTTAAAGACCTAAACTTAAAGTTGCCACTTTCCCTTTTTTGGAAATTGCCCCCTCCAAGTCTTGACAAAATCAATTTCTCTAAAAATTAGGCTTCCTATCTAATCTCACTTGATTAAAGGGGCCCAAAGGGTCATGGAGCAATTGTCAAAACTCCTTCCTTCCTAAGCTTTGGGCCCAAAACGCACACCCCTTGACGCAAAACGCGGAACGCGTAAACAACACAGGGCCAATACTAGGTTTTGAAACCCCACGAACAAATAAAGAATAAGTCTGAGTTATTTTTTTAAAAAATTCAAATTTCGCACAATCGAGAAAGCGAGAAAACATTATCAAAAGTGTATAACGACAAAAAGGGTCCAAAAAAAATAACCCCAAATGGCTTAAAGGCCCATTTATAGTCCTTAGGGAAATAACTAACAAAGGAAAAAAATATGTATAAAGTGGCAATAAATTTTCATATAAACGTCCGTCTTTTGGATTATACATGGTGTTTATAAGGCCGCGTAGGTTTTTGGGCACTCTTGATACAAAACCCGGCTTTGCCTTCGACCGTGTGTCAGGGCCCCCCTAAATTTCAAAGGATTTTTTTGGGCACAAAAAAACCCCGGGCCTGCCCCCTTGTTTGTGTTGTGGCCTGTATTTTTCTGGGAATTTATGCCCGGCACAACCCCATGGCTATGCCCTTTTGGCCGGGATTAGGTCGTGTATGTTTCGGGAGCCCCAAAAAACATTATCCCGGGCGTGTCTTGTAAAAGACAAGCCCAATCAACCCCTGTCACTCGATCCCCCATCATTCTCTCCTGCCAATGAAGAAATCGACCTCGAGTTCTCTTCAAAATATAAAAGGTGTGTCATCCGGGGGGGGAAGAGAGATAAATCTGCTACATTGAAAGTGCACAAAGTTCACATCTGGGAGCCCTTTCAATATTTGCATTGTCATTGATTTGCGCACTTTCTTCATATTTGGGCCCTATTTCTTTAAGGGGTAGGGTTTTTTTTTCCCATATTTTACCCCCCAGGGAAAAGTTCTTTCCCAAGATAAACCATACCTGATTGCCCCCTTCAAAAAGTTTCTTCCACCCATGTTTATTTTGCCCGCCCCCTTTTTCGGTATTAGCTTCCTTAAAATTTTTTGCCTGAAATTCCGCTTTTGGTGGCTTGGCATTGTTCAGCCATATGCTTAGCAGCAACGTCACCCCCACACCCCTTTGGGGAAAAATTTATCAATCCAGTGCAGTTGTGGTGTTTTGGTGTATACTACCGAGAACGGGGATCTTCCCCAAAAGTTTCCCATTGGAACCCAAAATATTGTAGGCGAACTCGCTTAGCCCCACTTGGGTCCCATGCCTTTGGGTTCTCACTGCAAAAAATTTTAGTAAGGTTTCCCCAGGTCCCGGTTTGGGTTTCTTTTTTCGCCAACAGTTTGGGGTGAGCTGTTCGCTGTAATTCAGGGAAGAGTAAACATGTACCAAAGAGTCCTCCAAAAATGGTTGGGAACTTGTATCTCTATCGGGGGTGATGGACTTTAAACACCAAGTAGACGTACCACCCCCTTAAAGAAATTTGTCGTGGATGGGTCGTGATCAGGGTTTTCCTGAAAGGGGAAAAAGTTGGCACCATCTTGGAAAACAAATCAACTACAAAAAAAAACAAGTCAAATCCCCCGTTGGGTACGAGGGAAACCCAAATACAAAAATCCAAACGATAGGGCCTCCCAAAAAATTTCCCCCACGGGGGGGGAGTATATAGGCCCGTGTTTTGGGGGTTGTCCCTTTTACACTTTGGGAGATATAAAAACCTTTCCCTAATTCCAAAAAAACATCCCCTTAGGCCCAGGCCAAAAGTACCCCTCCAACTGAGATAAGGTCTTAAACTCGCTCAATGTCCTCCCAAACCAAATACCTTTTAGGTCTCGAAAAAGGGTTTCCCCGAAAAGGGAAAACTTTAAAAATCACCTGAATTTCCCTTTTTATCAAGTATCTTGGTGAAAATGGTAATCGTCACAAGGGAACCCTATTGGCACATTTACTCCCTGTCTCTTTAAAATCTCCATCCTCCTCGGGATAAAAACCCTTTTGCCCTTTTAAAAAAACAATCTTCGCATCCGAGTGAGTAGACATTGGGCCCCCTTCTACTCAGGCATCCGCCCCCTTTTTTTTTGCACACCCGGAAATATGGATCAATCTTTAAAGGGAAACTTTGTAAAAACTCAAAAACCTCGCTGCAAAGTCTTTTCTTATTCTAGTCTGGCTGCTCAGGGGGTTTTAAAAAACCGACGATCCCAGTACAAGATGAAAAATCCCCTTTCCCAAACCAAAAAATTTTTCCCAAAACTTTTAGAGCTCTTATCACGACATAGAACTCCCCTTAAACAAATTAGACCCAAATCCTCCTGGGGTTCCCCACAATTTCTCCCCTGTAGAAACGCTATTGGCCCTTTTTTCCCGTGACAACCCGCCCCCAAACCCCCAAATCCATGGGTCTCAATCCACCCAAACCCAACCCGGGCAAAATCAGGTTTGGGGGTAATACAGGGGCACTACAAAACGTCTTTTTTAAGTTAAAAAAACTCGCTTCAGCCTCTTTTACCCCCCTCGAAAATTTTCCCTTTTTTTCAAAGTCATTTAGGGGAAACACGATGACTAAAATGTTTAATAAAACCTCCTATAAAAAAATAGCCAAGGGCCCCCAAAACTTCTCAGCTCAATGACGGCTTTTGGGGGAAAGGCCCCTCTTGAATTTCCCCTTTCCCTTTTTCATCACCACTTTCACCCCCTTTATATTGATTATGAAAAACCCCAAGGGAAAAATGTCGCCCCGACAAAAAAAGTGAATTTTTTTTTTAAAATTTGGGATACAATTTAAATTTTTTTCAACAACCCAAAAAATAAACCTCAAAGGGTTTAAAATGTTTTTTTCTCAGTTTCCCGAAACCCAGGTATCATCCAAAAAACACTTTCAAAAGAATTACCATTAAAGGGTTTTAGTAAACCCGGTTCCTCCCACCATGAAGGTGCTTGGTGCAAATTTTGGGGACCAAAAGGCATCACCAACCATTCATACAGCCCCTTTTTTGGTTTTGAACACCGTCTTCCATTCATCTCCAGGGGGATTTTGAAATTTTATGGGACCGCTACTCCCAGATTTAAACTTGGAGAAAAATGTGGCTCCGCTCAAACCCGTCTAACATGTTTCCCCTAGGCGTGGGATTGGGGAAATTTTTTATCCTATTTTGATCTTATTGGTAGCCCCGCTATCAACCCAATCCTCCAGTCCCCCATCTTTTTAGGGTCAAAAACGTTGAACCGTTACGGGGTCAGGCTGTCCCCGGGTAAAACCCCCTTTTCCAAAGCTCTTGGGCCTTATTTTGGAAAAATTTCGGGTTTCCCTTTTGGGGGTCATCCTATAGTGTGGTAAAATTTTGGGGGGACTTTCTCCAGGCACCAAGTCGATCTGTTGGGGAAACCCCTTTAAAGGCGGTAGACCTCCCGGTAGGTCATCAGGAGCCACCTCCTTTTATTCTTCTAGGGAAAATTTTTTCACTTCTTCAGGGGTTTTCCACACTAATTTTCCCTTTTCCAACCGACAATCTTTTACTATTTTGAGCATGAAACCCCCCGTGATTCCCTTTTAAAACTTCAAACCCAAAATCCTTCTCCCCCCTTTAGTGACAGTTAAGGGAAAAAATGACTTTTTTCTCTCTTCTCTTTTGAAATTTCCCCCTTCTTCAGCGGCAACAACGTAAAACCTCACACCCCCCTTTTTCCCAAAACCCATACACATTCTCCCCCCCCCGAAAGTTTTTTTGTTTAAAATCAAAAAAACCATGGCCTGCCAAATAATACATAACAGGCGTCCATATCCACAATGTCACAAAAAATCTCATTACGGGACTTCCCCATTGAGAAAGGTACCCCCACAAACCCTTTTCCCTTTACCTGATCCTCTTTGCCATTTTAAACCATCCTATGGTGATGGATTTGGGGGGTTTTTCGACAGGTAGCTGCAACCCGCTTCACAACTTCACTTCTTTTGTTTGGGGAAGCTTTTTCCCCTATTACTATCAGTTCGAAAACCTTTCCCCCCAAGGGGATTCCTGTGCGAAACAATGGTTTTCGTTGGGGAATTCCCCTGCTTCGGTGTTTAAACATCATCCCCCCTAAAACCCATGGTTGGGTTCCCGCCCCCCTTCTTTCCTTCCCTCCCAAGAAACATCCTCCCATCGGGTTCCCGCCTCTTTTATCTTTAACCCCTCTATCAAAATGTTAACAAATTCTCCTACGGGCACTCATTTGTTTATGACCAGGGGTTTATTACAACAGAAACACTTACCCAAGTCGGCTTGGATATGAATTGCTCTGTCTCTGGGTTTCCCTTTGGGCCCATAGGGCCCCTTTTCCCCCACTCTTTTTTTTTCTTGGGGTTTTCCCCGCTAGGCTTGGTAAAAAACCCTTTTCTCTTTTCATTTTCCCCAAATTACTATACTGCCCAAAAACCTCATTGGGCATACCCCCTTTCCCTTTCCCCCTCCCTACCTTCTAAATTTCCCCTCCCGCAAAAATCAATTCAGGGTCAAAGGGGCCAAATTCTTCACTTCAAAACCCAAATTTCTCCCCTTTTGACCCCCATTTTATCCTTAATCTGGAGCTTTGGTCCCCTTTTACTATCTGCTACTTTCTGGCCCTTTACTCTCCCCCAATTTATTCCGTTTAGCCCAAATTTTGGGAAACCCGCGGGATATTCCTGCACGGGCCGCTTTTCCTTTACCAAAACCCTTGATATTGTTGGAACCAAAAACTACTCCTAGTCTGGAGGGAGGAAGTCGTTTGCAACAAAAAGTTTTATGCGATACCCGTCCTCACCGGATGCCTAACTTCCCCTCCGCCCTAATTTGCAGCCTTTTCCCCCCCATTTCCGAGGTCCACTCTTCACCCACAGCCCCCCAATCAAAACCCGGGGGGTCCCTTTAAAAATTTCCCTGTAATCGAAAAACCGATCCACTTTTGGCAATTTCCCAAACCGGAAACCTTTGATAAATTTGGCTGCCGTCAACCACGAGATGTTTACCTTCAGGCGGGAATCCCCCCATCCCTTTATCATACCCCCCATGGTTTTTTCCCCGGGAACCACTATCCCTCGGGTTTTTCCCATACTGAATTGGGTGATTGCCCCCCACCGTACCCTGCTGTGGTCACCCCCATACGGGCCCTTTGGGATTCCCTGTAGAGTCTCATTTCCCCTACCCCCCCCACCTTTTTCTCGCAACAAGGGTTAAACCCCCCCGTCCAAACCCTAGACATCAGTTACCTGCGGCCCCGATTCCCACCAAAACCCCCAACCCATTGGGGTCTACTTTCTATTTGCAACGAAACGGGTCGAAAACAAATTCCCTCAAGGCGCCGTTCCATACGCCCGACCCTTTTGAAGCATAGCGTAAAAATCCGGCTTGGAACCCATTGAAGGGCCTTGTGATCTGGGATCCTGAACACCGTCAAAAACATGACCGCCGTCAAACACCTTGATGAGTTTGGGCATCTCCACAGGAAATTACCCCTTTCTTGATACCCAAATTACCAGTGCGGAATGCGTAAACAACACGAGACCAATTTAGGATTGGGCCTCTCAAACAAAATTTAAAAATAAGTCTGAGTTTTTTCTTTAAAAACCTCAATTGCGCACAATCGAGAAAGGGAAAAAAAACTATTCCTAAAAGTTTTATATTGACAAAAGATTTCCCAAAAAAACTTCCAAAAATTTCCCAAAGGGTATTTTTAGTCCCTTTGGGAAATAACCCAACAAAAAAATAAATATTATACTGGGGAATAAAAATTTTCTACACACGTCCTCAAACGGGTTATAAACGACCATGTATAAAACCGTTTTAGGCTTCTATGGGCACTCCTGATACAACACCGGCCTGCCTTCGGGGTGTGTGGCCCTGTAAGTTTCTTTGGGGATTTTCCTAAAACAACCAACGACCGTGCCCCCCTTGTCGTGTATGTAGCCATGTATGTTTCTGGGAATCCTGCTGGCACAACACCGGGGTGCCCCCTTGTCGTATATGTGGCCGTGTATTTTTTTGGGGAAACAAGCTGGGACAAAACCCCAAACCATGCCTTCTGGCCGTGTATCAGGGCCCTGTAGTTTTAGGAGCTTCTAAAAACATTTTCACAGTTTATGTCTTGTTTAAAAAACCGCCCAATCAAAACCCCTGTCGCTACGATGCCCGCATCACATCTCCATAAGCCAATCAAATTCCCTTTTTCTCTTAGGTTTTAAATTTAAATTAACTTCTAGTTAGCTTAGTTAAAATGATTTTTGTTAGTGTAAATTTGAATTTTTTAAAATAAAACGGGGTGATTTATATGGGATGGCTAGGTTTCACCATTTAGTAATTTTTTCTAAATTTACATCGATCAGTGTTAATTAATTGTTGGGTGTTGCAAATTTTTTCTAATTTTTTTGTTTTGGTTTTCTCATTTAATAGGGTCCCTTTTTTAAGGTTTCAATTCAAATTTTGGGCTTTCATTCAAACATCTAAAGGGTTTCAATTTTGAAATTAAAAAGTTTTTAAATTTCCAATTAAAGATTTTGGAAATTTAATTAGGGTTTTTAAATTTGTCCAAATTTAGGGTTTTAAACTTTTTTTTCCCAAGGTTTAGGCTCTATTGAGGGTTTTTATTTTTAGTTTTAGGGTTTTTATTAATGTGGTTAAGTTTGGGGGAAGGAATTCTAGGGTTAGAGTTGGGTTTCCTATTAACTCTTTTGGAATAACTTTAAGTCATCTCTAAATGATTCCCATCCTAGTTTAAGAAATTTCCCGTGTTTTCATCCTTGAACTAAAAAAAATTACTTCTTATCTAAAGAAATTTGGTGAAAATTTTGTGGGTTTTAATCTCTAAATTATAGGGTAAACTAACTTTAGCTCTTTATTCAAAACATTCCTCTATGCAAAGAGCAAATTTAAGTTTTTTTTTCTAATCCAACTTTCTTTTCCTAACTCATACTAACAAACCTATCTTAGATTAAACCCCAATTGCTTTATCAAATCATCTATTTGCTAAATACCACCTTTTTTAGCAAGGATTTACTCCATTTTAAACAAAAAAAAGCTTACCCTTTTTTGAAGTTTTTTCATTAGCTTAAATAGATCAAATGGGGTTTTGTGTAATAACCCGAATTTTTTTTTTATTTATTTTAATGTATATATTGTATAAAGGGGCTAAGGAAATGAGGAAATTTTTTAAAAATTTGAGGGGCAATTTAGACATTTTACATGAAGGGGAAAATATCCCCAAAATTTAAATTAAAAGAGCTTCCTTTGTATTTTGTGTAGTGAAAAAAAGAAAAAACCCCAAAGGACATACCTCCCTTTTCAAAACCCAAAAACAAAGAAAGGAAAAAAGAGCGACCTAAATTCCCAAATACATGGGATTCGAAAAATTCGTGAAGGGGGTAGCAGGGAAGAGATCAAAGGCTTAAGGGCTTTAACCCATAGGAAAAATGATATAAGTACAAAAATCCTTGAATTTATATGTAATTTTCGTATTTTTTGATAATTTTAAATTTAAATTTTAGGGATTAAGAGAAGGAGTTTAAGGGGGAATTTGGGGTAAAAAAAATCGGGGTTTGTGGAATTTGGGTGAGGGTACATAGCCCCCAACCCCGTTTTATTTTTTACCATATTGAATTGAAAGTTTCACTAAATGATAACCCGGTCCCCAAACAAATCGTTTTTTGACCGTGTTTTTTAAAGAGAAACAGGGCCTTTAACATGGCCTTTTTTCCAACCCTATTGAAGCCCAAAACCCCACCGAGAGATTATAACCCCTTTAAAAAGGGCCCCTTTTAAACACATGTAGGGGCCAAAACAACCTCCAACATAGCCATAATAAATAAAACATAATGAATTATAAATTTTTTTTAACTTCAAATTTAAAATTTTTTATGCGCCCAGATAAAAAAGTAAGACCCTTTGAGGAAAATAAACGAATAGGGGTTAAAAATTTTAAGAATTGAAATTAGTTTTTTGATTAAGTACTAAAAAGAGTTTTAAAGGGGGTTTTTTTTACCCATAGACCATTTTTTACTTAATCTTTATAGTATAAAATTTTTGCCAATTATTATTGTTTTTTTAGAAATCATAAGGAAATGGTACTTAATTCTATTTTGGTGAAAATCATTTTTAAATTGGGGTCAAGGTTTTAATTCAAGTAAATTAAAAGAAGGGCATTAAACTTGGATCAAGACAAGGGGTTTTCACCCGGGGGAAAGTCCAAGGGCGGTAATTGAAGTACACGGCCCGTGTACTTGGTTTTTTAATCAACAGGAAGATATACGGTTGAAAAACAGGCCCCTGTATTTGGAAGCACGGTTTGAGGCCCGGCCATGGGGCAAACCGTGTTACACACTGGACGAAAAAAGGGGGAAAAATTTGGGCTTTCCCAAAAGAGGGGAAAAACGGGTTAGGGCACGGGCCGGGGGGCCAACCCCCTTGGGGGAAAACCCTGTTGGAGCCGTGGTGGGAAATAGACGTTTCCAAGGGGAAGAACCCTTTTAAATCATGCCAAGGGGAAAGGGACGGTTTAAAACTAGCCATAGGTAATGTGCTCATACTGGCAAAGGAAGATGATACGGAATTATGCACAAGGGGAAGGGACGGGTTGCCCCCGGCCCCTGTGGTAGGGGGTGCCAGGCAGAAAGAAGATTCACTTTGAAATTACTTTAAAAAAGGGAAAAATATTTTTGTATTTGCTAGAAAAGATCACAAGCCATCCCCTAACAATAAAAATTTGAACCAACCCAAAAGGGGAGAAAAAAACTTTTGAATCTTTTAAACTGGAATCTTTGGGTCATCCCTTTGGGGGCAGAGCAGGGAACCGGGGGTTTATCATTTCCCCTTTCTTTTTTTTTTCATTTTGTTTATGAACATGAGTAGCTAAAGGGGTTTTCTTTTCCAGCCAAAGGGTCATAGATGTTTAATTCTCCAAATTGTGAGGTCCCAATTTACTTTTTAAATTTTAATTTTATTCATTGTTTTCGGATATTCATTTTTTTTTTTTTGATCGTTTTTTCATTATTATCTTTTTTGATTGGTATGAATAGGGTCTCTTTTACTCAATTAGAAGTTAATTATTGTCCCAAATAGCACGTCAAAAACGTAATTGTTTTTATTTTTCTAGGCTCAATGACATTTAAAAAAGTTTGGGTTTTAAAAAAGAAAGATCGAATTTTAGGGTTTTGGAGGTGTGTGAAACAAGTTTTAAAAAGGTTTTTCTTATTAAAACCACCCCGGGATGAATGGTGGTCTTTTCTGTTTTTTTAAAGCTATTTGGGAGATTTAAAACCTAAGCGCTTGTTTTAGGTTGTCAATCGAAAAAGAGAAATAATCAAAGGGGCTTCTCTTTGGTTTTCCGGGGGAAGAAAGGGGAAAATGGTTGTTTGAGCTTGTTAATAACCCTAACCAGTTTATCTAGGGAAAAAGAAAAAGAAAACATTTGGGATCGAAAGTCAATTTCCTTTAATTAAACTATCTTGATTTTCCCTTTTGGGTAGGCTTTTATCAAAATACGTTCCCTTATCTTGCTTCGACTTATTTTGTTCATAAACAAAACCCCCCCCCGTTTTCTTTTCATCTTTAGCCTTTGAATAGAAATATCTTTAAAAACCAAACCCCGGGAAATTTGACCCCCACTACACCCATATGCCAAAACCTTAAATTTCTAGGGGGTAGGGGATTTTTTTTGTTTTGGGTTCCACCCCCCATCGTACTTGTTTGTACAAAACAAGAAAAAATTTGAAGAAAATTTTTTGTAACAGTTTTTTTATGTTCGTACTAGAAAGGAAATTTTTTTGTTGTCCCTTGTTTGGAATTATGAAGTAATACACCCGAAAAGGGGAATTTTTACAAATTTTACCCTTTGTATAATATCATGGTTATTTTTAAGGGGGAAAAAAAATCAATGGCTCCAAAAGTAGGGGGAAAAAATTGGGAAAATGAGGCCCAGATTCTACATGTTTTTTTAATTTAATCTAATAAAACTTTATCTTTGCATTTTTAGCAGGTACATTTATCAAATTGGGGGGCATTTTGGACTTACAAACCAACCCATCCCAAAGTGTTCTTTTGAAGTGAAGAACTGCCATTTTAAGAATTTTTTGTATTGTATTTTTTTGTTGTTTGGGAAACGGTCTTTGGAGTGGGTTATTTGAATTTTTTTGTGTTATTTTTACCTTAATTAGGGATTGGGTCAAAAGGGTTTTTAGGGAGCTTTTTGAACACTTAAAATTTCAAACTTTTTTTCCCTGAGGAAGGGGTTTTTTTTTGCAAAAAGTCTCTTTCTCAATTTCACAAGTAAAAATTTCGGTGAGATTTGCTTGAGGAATTGGGGAGTAAAACAACTTTCTCTAGTTTTTTTCAAATTATATTCTAGTGTGTCATATTTTGGTGCAATTGTTAGTGCTACTTGTTGTTTTTCACTGGGAAACAGGGTTAAACAAAATTTTTGATTTGAAACAAGTCCCAAATTTTAGTGGAAATTTTAATTTTATTTTTATCCCTTATCCATTCTTTTATAACCCAATTTCATTGTTCCAACCCATTTAGGAACATTGCCATTTGGTTCGATGTGAATTAGGGCCCAAAGGGGGTGTTGTTATAGCCATTTTTTTTTGATGTGTAGCAATTTGGGAATTTTAAAAGGGACACATTGATACATTTTTTTTATTTTATAAGAAAAAACATTTGAAAAGATTTTTTTAATTCATGTTTACTTTAAAATTTTATAAAAAAATTCAGGAAATCAATTGATTGAAAAAAATTAATAATTCATATTATAAAATTTCAATAATTTTTTTGTTTTTAAATTTTAAAAAATATAACACATTGTAAATATTTTATTAGTAATTTTTAAAAATTTTTCATAAAAAATTATAAATTTTATTTTTAAAAACCGAATGTTAATTATATTAACAGTATTTAAAAAAAAGTATATATTAAAATTTTCAATAATTTGTTTAATTTTTTTTTAAAATTTTAATTTTTTAAATTAAAAATACTTTCATGATGCATTTTGCAAATTTCCAATAATAAATTAAAAATTTAAAACAAAAATCCTTTATAAATAGGTGATAAAAATAGGGAAAATAATTTTAAAAACTAGCAACTCACAAAATAAAGGTTTAACACTCTAAAAAAGGCTATCAATATGATTAACACATACCAAATTGGGCACATGAAGGCATTTAAAAAGAAAATGCACACAAAGGGGCTCTTAAAAGAATTTAACCATAACCCAACCCCAAAATAAAAAAGAAAAGTTTTTATGTGAAACATGCTAAAGAAAGAAGTCCCCAGAAAGTAAATACTCCAAACCCTTTTAAAAAACAACCAATGCTACACCTAACAAATTTTAGCCTTTGTTCCCCCCGGGGGCCTCTAAAAAAACTTTCCCTACCGTAGATTTGTCCCATTTTTCAAAAAACATCCAAAACTTCATTTTCTGATAAACCCAAAGTTTTTTAAATCTGTAACGACATCATCTCTTGGGGGGGATTAGCAATTTTTCCAGCAAAACAAAGCAAAATTGTCCTAACCCTCCCCTTATGCTCTTTTTAAAAAGTAGAAATAAATTTAATAGGGGATTTTCCACCCTGGGGCGCTTTCGAGGTTTGGGTTTCATATATGGAAACAGGAGCCCTAATAGAGGCTTTTAGTAGAAATGTGGGATTGTTTTGACTCCCCTCTCTTTTTCCCCAAAAATATCTTTACCCCTTCCTTTTTTAACTCTTTTTGGGCACCTCGCAAAATTTTCCATTTCCCTTTTTCCATTTACTCTATCCTTTCCAAAAAAACCCCGTAGTCTTTTTAAAATCTTTAAAATCTTTTTTGGCATGATTACCAAAACCTTTTTATGGTGTAAAATATTTCAAATTTTTTCTTAAGTCCAAGACCCAAATTCTTAGAGCTAGGATTTAAGGTTCGTGTAACTTTTGTGTTGTTCTGTGCTTACTTAAGTTACAATTAGTGTTGAAATTGATTAAGTTGAATGATTTAGCCTCAGTGTTTAAGTTGTATGTTGTATGTGCTTGGCTCGACCTAGGGGCCCATAATGTCATATCCTTAGGGAGCACTCCAATAATCCTTGTGTGACGTTATCCTTAATGGAGTTGTGCTTGAAAATGATCTAGGCTAAATGTTGGTTAAGAGGATTAAGTGGACAAGGGTGTAGGGCTCATAGTAGCAGTTCCATCACTAGGTTAAGTGTTTAAGTAGACATAGGTGTGAGGCCCATAGTAGCAATTCCATCACCAAGATTAAGTGGTTTAAGCGAACATGGGTGTGAGGCTTTTTAGTGGCAATTCCTATCACCAAATCATGTTCCAGTGTGTTAAGGGAGTCATGAGTATCTTGTTGTTGCTTTTGGATATAATTGTATCATGAAACGGTTGCATGTATTTAAGTACTGCATGATGTGTGTGATACTGTTCATGTTTGTTCATATGCGTGTGCTTGTATTATACATATTAGGCTTTACCTCACCCTTCGAAGAATATTTTTTTTTAGATGCAGGTGTTAAGAGATATGATATCCTAGAAGATAACTTAGGTTTGGGGGGAACCTCAAAGAGAGGAAGAAGATGATTACCATTATATTATGGTGATTAGAATTTGGGAGAATTATGTTAATTGAATGTAATGGATATTATTTTTGGAGATTATTAATTTAGAATTTACAGACTTTCATCACATTAGATGTTTACTATGGATTTATGATTTAATTTTGAAGTTACGGGATGTATTAAATGCTTTTATATAGGAGTTATAGGTCAAAAAGTATCAGTGTTGATTCAGAGCCTTAACGTGTTTCTTATGAGATAAGAACATGTGGCAAGTAGTAGTGTGGCCTAGGGTTTTGGGGCATTACAACTAAGGTGGTATCAAAGCTTTAGGTTTATGAACTTTAGAAACTTAAGTTTGAATCTATAAGGATAGGTTGATGATCCTTATAAGTTAAGTTTTGATCTATAGACCATAGTTCATTGATCTTGAAGAGCTTAAGTATGATCCTTAGGACTAAGCGATGATCGATAGAGCATAATATAAGATCTTTAGAGGAGTAAGCACTAGATCCATAAGATAGTGAGACATAAAGAGAGTGGGAAAAATATGGGACATTTACTTAATTATGTAATTATTTTCCTGTATTATTACTTTACTTGCATTCTTCTAAGTGCTAAGTTTTATATATAAGTAGACCCATGTGTAGTGGTGTATGTGTACATGCTTACACATTATGACACTAACCATGACTGATATTAATTTAAGTGGATCTGGTTATCTCTTCTTAAATTGAATGCCTTCAAGAAGAATCACCGAATTAGGAGCTGGAAGAGGTGCTAGACGTGATAACCCTAATGAGGAGGAAGTTTAGAATCCTATAGCCACAAAGGGAAGAGGTCAGATGGCTAAAGAGACAGTTAGCTATTACATACTGTGAACCATCTGGTGGGACTACTAGCACAACAACACCAAGCCTGCAATGTCCTAGAGTAGAAGATGCCAACAAACCCATCAGCTTTGGTAGGTTCATTAGAGTAGCTAAAAGAATTTAACTTTAGAGTGGATAACCTAATCGAGGCTAAGGATTGGGAATAGGAAATTGATAAGACATTTGCTACCTTCTAGATACTAGAAGATAGGAAGGTAAATTATGTACATTCATGCTGAGGGGAATTGCTGCAAAATGGTGGGCTTTGGTTCTTAGACTTGTAGGGAAATGCATGAATTAGGTTGTATTATGGAATTGTTTATTAGAGATGCTTTCCCAACAGCTCCAAAGATAGGATAGAGAATGGATACTACAAACTATGAACAAGGAACCGAACAATTGAAGAGTATGAGACAGAGTTGAATCGCCTCATCTAATTCCTTTTTGAAATGTATGTAATGATGATAGGTGTCGAGCTAAGAGATTCTAAGAAGCTTAGACTTAGACTTAAATCTTGCATTTCAGGCCTTTCAGCTAAATACATATGTTGAAATGGTGAATAAGGCTAAGTACTTTAAGCAGAACAAGAAAATTATTATAAAATAGAGGAGTTACAAGGTAATAATAGCTTTGGGAAAAAGACCTATCTTTAGTGGAATGGGGCAAGATAGAGGCAAAAGATTCATGTGCAGCAAAGCAGAACACAGAGTGTTTGACAGCCCCTCTACTCTAGATCAAACCAGTACCTTTGGCGCTCTCTATAGTAGGCTCAAATACTAAATGTACTAGATGTTATGGGTCTCATGAGTTAGAGAGTTCAAATGGCCAGATGGGCATGTTTCTCTTATGGGAAGACAGGATACATTAGCAGGATTGCATTGAGAGGTTAGTCCATTAATCTTTTGTCATGTGTGTAACTAAAGGGGACCTAAGGTGGTTAACTATCCTCAAGGACAAATCAGAAATCAAGCAAGCTTAGTCTAACAAGTAGCTAACCTCCATGAGAGGACGAGGTAAACTAAAGGTAGGAATGCGGGCCGAAGGGTGGCCTGCCCTGACTCGCATTGGTCCACGGGTCAAGCTGGCTAGCCAGTGGTAGCCTGCACACTTAAGTGTACCGAAGAAGCCAGCCTACCTCGCCCCGCAGGCCAACGTGAGCCGGCCGCTAACCCATACAAAACACTTTTCTTTTTCTTTTTTTTTTTTCTTCAATTACAAACCCTAATCCATACCTCAAACCCTAACCCTAATCTAAACCAAAATCAAAGCCCTTCCACCGGCTAAAAGGTCGAACCACCCCCCCCAACCTCAAACTACAACTCTAGAGAGGAGAGGACTCACCACGCTTAAGCTGCTCTCCAAGCACAAAGCAAGATGATGAGGTGTCAAAACCACAATGACAAGGTGACTGAGGAGTGAGGAGTGCTGACGAGTGGCAATTGGTATTGTAAGATGAGAGAGAAGACTGAGATGAGAGAGAATGTGAGAAGCTTGACACTCCACATACAAAAACAAGACAACAAGACCATGAGACGAAGCGACTAAGGAGTGAGGAGTGTCGGCAAGTAGCGATTGCCAATTGGTATTGTGAGATGAGAGAGAAGACAACAAGATAAGAGAGTGTGAGAATCAAGATGTGAGATGAGAGAGAATGAGAGAAGACAATAGGTCATTTGCTAAGTTAAGTCCATGTTGTAACAAGTGAGACAGATGATGGGATAGGACTTAGGAGCTTGCTGGCAAACTTGATCAAATTGATGTTGAGGGAGAAGATGGTGATCTAATTGTTTTGTTTCATTTTTTTTATTATTATTTAGGTAGGCAATGTGGGCAAACCCCAAAACCCGCATCGAGGTGGCCACCCGATTCGTGAGTCATGCGAGGTGGGCCAAATTACCCTATCATCCTACATGCCAAAATTTTTTAGTTCAGCCTGCATTTTTAAAACTTGATATGCTAAAATCCAATTCCAATTAACAATCTTAATTGAAGATTCAATTAAGTAATTGTGCAACCAAAATTGGAGTGAACCCAATTCATTAAACCCGAATTGACATGAAACAAGAATAAAATGAAGCTCCGATTCCTTACAAGATAAAAACCAATAGTTAAAATTTTGGAATGACTTTCAATTGTTGATGTAATCACAACAATTCAAGTCCACTCGCCACAATTCCTTAATAGAAATTGATAAGAGTCAAAGGAAGAGAAGAGTTCTCCTTTTCCATGCAAAATAGCAGCTAGGGAAATGATTGTTCAAAAGTCCTTTATTTTTGCCTTTTTTAAAGTATTTATACTTGTTCAAAATATGGAAAATAACCCAAAAGAAAATAGTACATCAGGACGGTTCTTGAAGTTGTCCTTCGGTTGATGAGCAAAAATGCAAGGTTGGTTTTTGTTTATTCATTTAGGTCAATGATCACCTACAACTAAAAATTTAGGGGTGCTTGCTCGTTGTCTGTAATACCAAACAAATGTCCCTGATTAAATACAAACAATTATATAAAGAAAATGAAGGCATTTATGCGAATGTCTTCGAGTTCCAATTGTTTAAAAGTATTCTCGCTCTAAGTTCTTTGTCCTCTAGCTCTCACTCTTATTATGGGTCCCATAGATGCATTGGTTTGATTCCATTATCTCCTCAGCTACAACATTTGTGCTTCCTTTCTTATATTAATCACAAGAAAAACTCTCTAAAAAAATTCACCCATTTGGCTTGGCATTTTGATAGATGTTGTTGACCCCTAAAGTGTTTTAGTGACTATGATTTGTAAAAATAATGAATTCCTTAGGAAGAAGATAATGTTGCCTTTTCATCAAATTTCCCCCACTAAGGAATAAAAAATTCCTTTTATATATAAGTAGTTTAAAATTGCACACTCAATTTTTTACTAAAAAAGCCAATAGGCTTATTATCTTGCTCAACACAACACTTATCCCTACACTTGAGGCATCAAAATCCAATTAAAAAATTCTATCAAATTTAGGTGAAACTAAACCTAGAGCAGTAGTTTTGTTTTGTTTTCATTCTCAAAGCTCTTTTAGGCTTGTTCTCCCCAAACAAAAGAACATTCTTCTTTGTTAATTCAGTTAACAGTAGACAATTTTATTAAAATTTCTTGCAAAAGTCTATAGAATTGAAGCAATGTCAGACATCAATTGAAGCTTTGCATCCTTAGTAGGGGATTGTGACCTCAACTTCTCCATGAACTAAACTAGAGAAAGCAATTGGATCAGTACTACGTGAATAGGATCTAAAAAGGTAAGTTGATTGATAAATAAACTAATAAATTATAAAATGTAAAAAATCCACGTTTATTTATAGGCTTAAGAACTTAAATCAATTAGTTATGGTATTAGCTTGATATCTAAGTAGAAGATCAAGGTTTACATCTCTATTAAGTCATTTACAAACAAATGGTTCTAAAATGGAGCATGTAAATAAGACTATAAGACAACTAAAAGCTCTCTTGCAACTCTGTCCTTACATTTTCAAGGCCAACAATATCATCCTAGTTGACATTTGGTACCTCAACAACCTGTATATAGAAAAATTGTGATTATATGTCCAAAATAGACCCTAGTGCTTTTATTGCATGTAACTCTAGGCTACTACTTACAATTTCATGGAAAGTAGATGGATTGCTTGTTCTAAGAGTAGTTTAAAAGTGTTCATTGGTTACAACCATAGAATTAAGGATCTCTGCATCAATTGAATCATCTTCTAGGTCAATAACATCCATCTTCTCTCTGATACACTGAAGAGCAAGCTTTGCGCAAAGTGCTACTAGATCAGCACCAACATAACCATGTATATCCTTAGTGATTCTCTCTAAATCAACCTACAAAAGACAATAACAAGTATGGATTAATTGATTCAGTAAACACTAGAAAGGGAAGGGAAAAAGAAAATCTTCTTGTTACATCTTCAGCAAACTTCATGTTCTTAGTATGGATGCAAAGAACTTCAAGGTACCTAACTTCATCTTGAACACCAATATCAATTTCATGGTCGAGTCTTCCAAATCTTCTCATTGTTGGGTCAATGCTATTTGGACAATTTGTAGCCCAATAACAATAACATGGGCATGAGCTTTAAGACCATCCTAAGTGTGAGAAGTTGCGAGACAATCCTCCTCTCAACTTCTCCATGTATCTTTTGTCACTTTGGAGTAATATAATCTCAACTTCATCCTACCTCCTTTTACATACTTCTCCTCTCTATTCTCAAAGCAAGCTTTATCTAAAATAGAAAACAAATGATATGAAACACTCGTATCTTTTGGATGCAATAAAACTATAGAACCAAAGTGAATTAAGCTAAGAATAAAAAATCTACATACCAGGGAGATGTCAAGGAGCAAACTTGTAGATATCAACCTTAAAAATGGCTTAAGTAGGCAAACACTTGCCCATCACTTTTTTTTTTTTTTTTTTAAGATAGACATAATCAGCACATCATCAATAAGACTAAACCAAAAATCGAGAGGAAGAGATCTTGCCATTATAGAACTAAATAAATACAGCACAAACTTCCTAAAGCCTCAAGTTCAATAAACTTATAATTAAAATCACTACTATATGTATCTAAACCCCTTTCTAAATGTAGGTATCCCTAATTGAATAAAGTATAAACTTTAAACAAAAATGTTGATTGAATGAACTAAAACTAAAAAATAACCATCAAGTCTAATGCCAAAAAAAAATCCTTTGCAATGAGCAGAGTCTTCCTTGGATCATGAAAATTGATAAGCATCGTAGAAATGACGAATGCTTTATGTGTGGCATAGAAGACATCTATTGAAAAAATTAATACCCTATTTTTGACATCATTAGACGAATGGGACTAGCAAAGAACCTTCGATGACTAATCTTGTAAAGCAAGACAACACCTTAGTCGACTAATCCCTGAAGCATTTATAGCTACCCAACACTAACCAATTCACAACCATCAATTAAAATTGGACAACACATGGCAATATACGAAATAAACCTACAAAAAAAATTGATAAGAAATTACAAAACACAATTCAAATACAAGAAAAAAATGTGATCTCTAACAACCTTAACTTTAATCCTCCCATAACAAAACTTTAAAAAGACAATGTAAAGAGGACTAGCCAATTAACATCATAACTAGACATAAAACCTAAAATAAACAACAAATATATAATAAAAATCAAAAGTTTTACTACAAAACACAAAGCCCCAAATCTAAGGCAAAATTTGGAAAGTACTCAGTTTCTAAATAGAAAATAAAAAATATAGGGAGATAGAGAACTAACAGAGTAAAAACAATACCAGGGAAGAGAAGAAATTACAAGAGAGAAAATCGCTACGATGAGACCGATAGTGAGGAACGGTGTTGTCTGAGAGAGAGAGAGAGAGAGAGAGGAGAGAGGGGTCTTTGGCTCATGAATGCGAGAGTATTAGGTTTCTTTTTTAAATATTGGGTGGTATATTTTTTAGGGAAAAAAAGGGTTGAAAATTTAAAAGTTTTCACTTTTATCTAAAAGATATTATAGTCAAATCATATTCTTATATATTTTATTTTCAATGATAAATGTTACTAATATTATATTTTATGTTAAATTTAATAAACATTACAAAAATATATACTAATTAGTAGATTTGTAAAATTTACAATATTACTAAATACATAAATTTTTTTAGTGTTACAATTACAATAATTCTTAAATTCATAAACATATAGGTAAAAGATGTGTCTCTTAAACAAAAAAATTTAAAATTATATGCATACATACATACACACACACAACACACAATATTAGATTCTTTCCTCAAAGTTCTTTTTTATTTATTTCAAAGTGTTAGAAGGGTAATTTTTTTAAGTGGGATTATTTAAAATAATTAAGTGTTTTTATTTTAGAAGTGTGGATAAATTTCTAAAGAGAGTGTGAAGTGAAACTCTAGTGCTTATAGTAACATTTACCTTTAGAAATGTTACAAATCAAATTGTGTATTTTTATCTTCTAACTTTGTTACAAAGTCACTAATAATAAGCTTTTTGTAATATTTGTTAAACATCACTAAAAACATGTAATAATTAGTAATGTTTGCAAAATTTGCAAACGTTATAATGTAAAAAATTTTTGTAGTGTAGTTTGATGTAAATTTATAGTTATCCTTATCGACAAGAAAGCTAGAAGCTAAAGAATGCTTTTGAAAACATTACCAAGAGATGACATAGTTAAAATATACAAGACTTTTATGTGCATTGAAGTAGACTTTTTATCTTGTATTTGTTGTGTGCACACACACATTAAGTCTTCGTTGCTCTTTGTATTTTGGTTAGGTAATTATTAGAGAAACTTTACAAGAGTATTTAATTGTAAAGAGAGAAATTGTATATAATTTTACCTTTATCATAAAATTTTGGGATTTCCCAAATTGGTGTCCCCAAACATTGGAAAGGTTTAAAGTTTCCCTTAAATGTCCTTAGTTTGGATGACCTATCCCTTTGGTTAGATATTACTTTCATATTTAGTTGATTGCATTTGCTTAGCTAGTTTGCATTATCAAGAACATGTAAATAATTTCATTTGCATTGTATAGAAAATGGTGCCTAAAACTATCAATTGATCCCTAATATAAATTAAGTGGCAAGCTTATAACTTAGTACAAGGCATATTATAGGTAATTAAATGATTTTTTTAGATGTTCAAACTTAGAAGACTTAGTGAATATATGTCAAAATCATTTTTTCCCTTCTATTATTATATGATAAAACATGCTTCAATATATAAGTGACAATTCAATATTCATCACCTAAATTCATATACTTTTTTTTTAATTTTACACTTTTAGTTTGAAATTATAAATATTATATTTAATCCATTTTGCTTGAATCTTTATTCATTCATTTACCATTCTTTACTTCTATTCATCATTCACACTTATCTTTTCTTTTCCCATTCATCATTTACAAAACATACTCTTGTTGAGAGTTTAGCATTGTGTATTTTAAGAAAATAGTAGATTTGACAAATAAAATTTTGATTAAGCATGACATTTACTATTCATTAACTATACAATAGAGGGGAAATAGCAATTCCATTTCTCCCTTTTTTCATTGAAATATGTTTATTGTTGTTATTTATCTAGAATGAGTAGCAATTTAGCATGGTAGAAATTCACCAAATAACGAAAAATATTAATCACTCTAAATTATCCTCTTTTCTTTCCCACATCCCTAATTGCCCTTTGAAACCCTAGCCCCATTAAATTCTCTAAACCCTAGCCCCACTAGAGTTTTAGAACTACCACTTTTCCCCAAGCCATTGTTTCAATCTTTATACCCACTATCACCAATGGAGTCATCTATTCACTTAGAACTTTAAATCAATGGCTCATTGATCCAAATTGGTTTAGAACGTTTGTTTGGTCCCAAATTGTTAATCAAAAGGGGGGGTGAATTGATTAATATTAAAATTTCCTTTTTGCAAAAAACTAAAATTTGCT